>OX451217.1:105094303-105204005 GCA_949628195.1 Phasia obesa
GAATCAAACATTATTTACTGTGTGATTTTTGTGAATATTACCTTCAAGCAACAAACATCTGCATTGAATAATTTCATCAAAGCTTAGGTTTTTCTTCGATTTATTCACCTCCTAGGTTTTAAACATCAGAGAGTCGATACAGCGATTTCTTCAAATCAATAGGTCCCTGATGTTATTGATTTTAGTGTAACTAAAGGTATTTCAAAAGAAATGATTGAAGTTGAAGCGTCACTTGAATTATGCTCAGATCATTCACCCACTATTGTCTATATATGGAACCAACAAAATATCGTATTACCAACGACTACCACAAGCATAAATTGGTTGAAATATAAAAAATATCGCAGTACTCATTGTTCGGAAAATATACCGCTAAGAACTCCAGAAGACGTAGGGCAAAGTCTTACTGATTTTGATGAAAACCTTAAATTAGCTGCCCAACACGCAACAGTAACCCGACAACTAATAAGACACAATCAAATCTATTTTGTTAACGTCGAGAGGCTCTTGACTGAGAAAAGAAAAATTCGCAGAGAGTGGCAATCGCACAAATCTCCTAAACTTAAAAGCAGACTTAAAGAATGCACGAAACGGCTAAGAGATTTACTAGAATTCCGAAGAGCAGCATCTCTGAAAAACTATTTAAAAGACCTTGACCCAACTCCTCAATCAGATTATTCATTATGGCGTGCGTGTAGAAACCTTAAAAGGCCAGTAGTACATAAGCCTCTCTTGCGAACTTCGTATGGAGGCTGTGCAAGGAATGATACCGAAAAAGGCAAATTATTTGTTGATGCTGCAGTACCCTTAAGTTTTCATTTTAGTGGTATTGAATGGGTAATAACAGATATAAACACCAAGAAAGCCCCTGGCTTTGATAAAATCAGTAACAAGATGTTATTTGAGTTGAGCCATACAGCTCGTAAAATTATTCTTTTTATTTTTAACGCCATTTTACGCCTTGAGTACTTTCCTTCAGGTTATAAGGTTTCGTTAATAACTACGAATCCTAAACCAGGAAAAGACCACACATAAGTTGAATCATACAGACCTATAAGTCTTTTATCAAATATTTCAAAGAGGATGTTAATAAATAAGCTGAACCCCATTCTAAGCGACAAAGGATGTATTCCGAACCATCAATTTGGCTTCAGATAAAAACATAGTACAATCGAACAAACTCACAGGTTAGTTAACGTAATTAAGAAGACCTTTGAAGAAAAAAAATACTGCTCTGCGCTTTTTATCGACGTTTCCCAAGCATTCGATAAGGTATGGCACGATGGCCTAAAATATAAGTTAAAACTGAATTTGCCCGCAAACTTATATAAGCTGTTAGATAGTTATTTAACTGATCGGAAATTCATTGTTAAAGAAGGCAATTTTTTAAGCTCACCTGAGTCAATTGAAGCCGGAGTTCCCCAGGGTAGTATATTGGGGCCGATTTTATACTTGTTGTATACTTCAGATATGCCAACTAGTGACCGTGTCCACACATCGACATTTGCTGACGACACATCTTTTTTAAACATTCACGAAAGTCCCGAAGTAGCATTACGATATTAACAAGACCACATAATAATTTTAGAAAAGTGGTTGAAGAAATGGAAAATTAAGGTCAATGAACAAAAATGTACTCACATAACTTTTACACTGCGTAGGGAATCGTGCCCCCTTATTCACATAAATAACCAAATGATACCTCAGCTTTCAGACGTGAAATATCTCTGAAACATCTTTAGTCTTTACTCTCGCTTTAGATTGCAAACTTTTATTGTATAAGTCAATTTTAAAACCAATTTAGTGTTATGGCATTCAATTATGGGGCACTGCCTCTGCTAGCGAAGTCGTTAAGGTTTCGTAGTATTTGTAGAGAAATAAATCTTTCTCTGGTTCACAATTCCATGCCTAGTTATTTTGATGTTCGATATAATTTTACTTTCTTACTGGATTGATTCTTAGTCTCGTCTCCTAAGTTGGTGGAGATATCTAATCAATTCCAATGTCCCGGCATAAGTCGTCATTATTTTATATTTGTATCACTCAAAGTTTTACAGTCACTTGCACGACAATATTATGAGTTTTATGATTATAATGCAGTTAATGTGAGGTCGGTAGAATCTATGGTTTTAAACTGTAGTTTTGATGAAATGTATTTGACTCATAGTGTTGATGATCATTTAAAAATTTTAAATGACAATATAAAGTTACAATTGTTCCTTTTAAGCTACGTTTAATAAGAAATAGCGGGATGACTGGTTCTTTTCCACTATTATGGAAGGTTGCTAAGATTATTGCCATAAAAAAAATTGTGTTTATGCAGGTAGCAGTGAGTTTAGATCAATATATAGTATTATAGTATATAGTATTATCTTGTCTAAGGTGGTTGAACATCTTATAAAGTTTTAATTTTATTACAATATTTGTTAATTGTTAATAATATATAAGCACAATATTGTAACCGATTATGGCCAAGAGGCTAGGTTATTGAAAATAAATCAAAATAAATAAAAAATGCAAACTATTTATCTAGATATATTATAAAAATGCGTGCGTTAAATTCTTATATTTATTAGTATTCAGATTTTTTTGAGTTGGCACAACAGTTTGTTCGAGTTGGCATAACATGGCATGGAATTTTTGTGGGCGACAGTTTTTAAAATATTTTTGAATTGTGCAGCACTCTAAGTTACTAATATGTAAGTAACAAAGCAAAATCATTGGCGTATTATTTTACGATCTTCTGAAAACCAAGGTAACTAGTCCAGTCCTTTCCCGTGCCCAGCGTAGTTTCCCATATGCCCCCAAAGTACAAGGTCTGAACTTAACCATTTCTAATCACATCCCGAAAATTTTTTCCCTTTCCTTTTAAACAGGTTAACATCTGGAAATGTTTTATTTTAAAATGTGGAAATATTAATCCATATTTAAACATGATCCTTTCGATCCGCGGAAATGTGTAATCATTTCTGTTGAGTAAGAACTTAGTACCTACACAAAATCACATACAGTCCACAAAAGCTCTCTGCAAGTAAATAATATCTAATGCTGGTTTTTATTACATTAGTCTATAAAGCGGCATTTAGACGGTCAATCGCGGCTTGTCAGCGCAGCGCGATGAGAGAGAGAGTGTTTAGCATTTACATGATCAAGCGAAGATTGTCAAACATTATATACAACAGACACTGAGCAGTGAGGTTCTTATTTAAGATGGCGCGTGATTTTGCTGCTTTATTAATTGATGCATTATAGGAAGACGACAATCAGAAAAGAGTTCGAATCTAATTTGAACAATGAAATTATTAGAGAATGGAATTATAGAGAATTATAAACAACGGCATCGTGACTATATTTTTTTATTTATTCTTCAGTACAAGAGAGAGATGACCCGTAAATAATTTCAATAATCGTGAAACATACATTATTTTTGTTTAGCAGTAGCTGCACTTATTAAGTATATTTATTTTTTTATTTTAGACTTAAGATATTAGTAATTATTGTTAGTTTAAATATATTATATACATATATGTATAATAAATAAAATATGAAAAAAATGAAGTTATTATCCCTTATTTGTGATTTAGTTTCGATTTTGTAAGTTGTTTAAAAAATGTAAGGGAATCTTGAACTTTCTTGGTTTTTGCGTTATTTCCCTACTACAAGAGTTCTAATAAGAAACGTGCATAAAAAAACGAAAATTGTTTAATAATTCAACAAATATGAAAATCCGTAAGTAAAACCTTTGTAAAAAAAATACCCTGTATAACTAAAACTAAAATTTTCTGCCAAAAGTAACAAAAAAAGACATATGTACATGCATTTATTTTACCGTTCGTCAATTTCATTTTGTTTGTATATATGCCGGCAACCGTTTTTTTAACTTCACAATTTTGCCTCATCATTTTATTACATAATAAATGATTGAAGATACAATTAATAATAAATTAATAAAAAAAAAAATCATTTTATTTAAGTATTTATTTTCTTAAAGCACAAGACATTAAAGCTATTGATATCAAATAAGCTTCAACAATTTTTTTGAGCGCTTTATCGCTTAAGGCCCAACTATAATATGCATAAGCTAGCTTAAGCCAACTTAAGCAACTGTGCAATTACATATAAATCATATGTGGCAAACTATAATGTACTTAACAACACTTTTCGTTAAGTTTCGTCAAATGTCATTTGCTTAAGCAAAGTCCGAAACCGATCGCACATTCCGTACGGAAACAGCTGTTTGTGCTTTGTGTTTTACATATGAATGTACATTCGTAAAAAATTGCAATGGAGAACGAAAGTGAACAAATTGTATTTAAATTTAATATAAAATGTTTAAAAAAAGAAATTTCTATAAGAATAATTCTTGCAAAAAAAACCGACTTCAAAACAGACAAACTTAAAAGCATGTTGCTTTAAGACGGTAACTATTGCGACACCCTGTAATTTCCGAATTCAAATTTTATACTAGTTATAGCGGTCGTAGCAATACAGGTTCGTTGTAAATTTCAACCTTCTGTCTGTAACGGTTTAAAAGTTTGGTCATATACATCAAATTACATAAACTATTGCGACACCCTGTAATTTATAATTTTAAATAATTATACTTATTATAACAGATATAGTAATGGACATTCTGTCTAATTGTTAAGTGTTTATCAATTACTGTTTAAAAGATAGGGTCATATATATCAAATGACGTCACCTATTGGGACACCCTTTAAATTCAAATTTTAATATAAATACTTTTTAAAGAACACTTTGTAATACAGATTCTTTTTAAATTTTAACTTTGTGTCCATATATATCAAATTACATCAACTATTGGGCACCCTATAATTTCCAATTTTAAATATTTATACTTGTTGTTATTCGAGACATAGTAGTGAACATTTTGTCTATTTTTCAAGTGTTTGTCTATAACGGTTCCAAAGATGAGGACGTAATGGTCAAATAACATCAATAATGGGGACACCCTTTAATTTATAGTTCCAAGTTTTATACTTGTTTTAATAGCGGACTAAGCAATATAGGTTCTTTGTAAATTTCAACTGTCTATCTATAACAGTTAAAAAGTTTGGCCATATATATTACTTTTACATTAACTATTGGGACACCCTTTAATTTCCAATTTTAAATATTTATACTTGTTGTTATACCAGACATAGTAGTGAACATTCTGTCTATTTTTCAAGTGTTTGTCTATAACGGTTCCAAAGATGAGGACATAATGGTCAAATAACATCAATAATGGGGACACCCTTTAATTTATAGATCCAAGTTTTATACTTGTTTTAATAGCGGACTAAGCAATATAGGTTCTTTGTAAATTTCAACTGTCTATCTATAACAGTTGAAAAGTTTGGCCATATATATTACTTTTACATTAACTATTGGGACACCCTTTAATTTCCAAATTCATATTTTACACTTGTTATTTTAGCGGACTTAACAATACAAGTACTTTGTAAATTTCAACTGTCTGTCTATAAAGGTTCAAAAGTTTGGCCATATATATATCAAAATAAACCAACTAATGGGACACCCTTTAATTTCTAATTTTAAATATTTATACTTATTATAACAGACATAGTAACGAACATTCTGTGCAACTTTCAAGTGTTTGTCTATAACGGTTCAAAAGATAGGAGAATAAAGGTGAAATTAAGTCACCTATGGGGTCACCCTTTAATTTTTAATTTTATTTTTTAATTACTTTTTGTTGTTGGGAGCTACTGTGATACGCACTTTTTTTTAATTTTAAATTGGTGACCTATAATGTTCATAATACACGTAAAAAACATGTATGTTGTATGGGGACACCCTTTAATTTTTAAAATTTTGGACTTCTTTTAAAATGGGACCAATCTGTAGCCATAACCTTTCTAATAGTGCAAAATTTTTAAAATCGGTTCAGAAATGACTGAGTTCTGCGGGCACAAACATAAAAAAAAAAAAAGCAACATTCAGACGAATTGATAACCTCCTTCTTTTTTTGAAGTCGGTTAAAAAAGGGAGGCGTTGTATAATAATCGTAATTATAATTCTTGCAAAAAAAACCGACTTCAAAACAGACAAACTTAAAAGCATGTTGCTTTAAGACGGTAACTATTGCGACACCCTGTAATTTCCGAATTCAAATTTTATACTAGTTATAGCGGTCGTAGCAATACAGGTTCGTTGTAAATTTCAACCTTCTGTCTGTAACGGTTTAAAAGTTTGGTCATATACATCAAATTACATAAACTATTGCGACACCCTGTAATTTATAATTTTAAATAATTATACTTATTATAACAGATATAGTAATGGACATTCTGTCTAATTGTTAAGTGTTTATCAATAACTGTTTAAAAGATAGGGTCATATATATCAAATGACGTCACCTATTGGGACACCCTTTAAATTCAAATTTTAATATAAATACTTTTTAAAGAACACTTTGTAATACAGATTCTTTTTAAATTTTAACTTTGTGTCCATATATATCAAATTACATCAACTATTGGGACACCCTATAATTTCCAATTTTAAATATTTATACTTGTTGTTATTCGAGACATAGTAGTGAACATTTTGTCTATTTTTCAAGTGTTTGTCTATAACGGTTCCAAAGATGAGGACGTAATGGTCAAATAACATCAATAATGGGGACACCCTTTAATTTATAGTTCCAAGTTTTATACTTGTTTTAATAGCGGACTAAGCAATATAGGTTCTTTGTAAATTTCAACTGTCTATCTATAACAGTTAAAAAGTTTGGCCATATATATTACTTTTACATTAACTATTGGGACACCCTTTAATTTCCAATTTTAAATATTTATACTTGTTGTTATACCAGACATAGTAGTGAACATTCTGTCTATTTTTCAAGTGTTTGTCTATAACGGTTCCAAAGATGAGGACATAATGGTCAAATAACATCAATAATGGGGACACCCTTTAATTTATAGATCCAAGTTTTATACTTGTTTTAATAGCGGACTAAGCAATATAGGTTCTTTGTAAATTTCAACTGTCTATCTATAACAGTTGAAAAGTTTGGCCATATATATTACTTTTACATTAACTATTGGGACACCCTTTAATTTCCAAATTCATATTTTACACTTGTTATTTTAGCGGACTTAACAATACAAGTACTTTGTAAATTTCAACTGTCTGTCTATAAAGGTTCAAAAGTTTGGCCATATATATATCAAAATAAACCAACTAATGGGACACCCTTTAATTTCTAATTTTAAATATTTATACTTATTATAACAGACATAGTAACGAACATTCTGTGCAACTTTCAAGTGTTTGTCTATAACGGTTCAAAAGATAGGAGAATAAAGGTGAAATTAAGTCACCTATGGGGTCACCCTTTAATTTTTAATTTTATTTTTTAATTACTTTTTGTTGTTGGGAGCTACTGTGATACGCACTTTTTTTTAATTTTAAATTGGTGACCTATAATGTTCATAATACACGTAAAAAACATGTATGTTGTATGGGGACACCCTTTAATTTTTAAAATTTTGGACTTCTTTTAAAATGGGACCAATCTGTAGCCATAACCTTTCTAATAGTGCAAAATTTTTAAAATCGGTTCAGAAATAACTGAGTTCTGCGGGCACAAACATAAAAAAAAAAAAAAGCAACATTCAGACGAATTGATAACCTCCTTCTTTTTTTGAAGTCGGTTAAAAAAGAAAGAGCATTTTATTGTTTATGAGTTGAGTGATGCACACCGCTGTATTTTTTAGTACTTTTGGCCAAAATTACACAAACGGCAAAAAATGTTAAATTTTTCATTCGAAATTTTCTTAAAACTATTAAAAATAATTATTAATTTGTATATGAGACATTGATTTTGAAAGTGGTATAAGTCAAAAATTTTTAAAATCTAGTTTATCAGCTATTTCATATCAAATCCTAATAAAGTAACATAATCTGAAGTAATTCGCAGTATGCCATGAAAATTAAGTTGATAAATTGAGTTTATTTTTTGGTTGGTAAACAAATTACAATAACTGTATATATAAGTCAGTCTGCCTTCAAAGTTTTGCAAAATAATTATTAGTAATGTTGTCATGTCTTCAGATAGCGGTTCAGTTATGATCAGGTAAGCCTATTAATGTAAAATGCACTATTTATAATAAATTGCAGACATTATACCGCGAAGAGGAATAAGTTATTTAATAGAATTATGTAAAAAGAGAAACCCATTTTTGGTACAACAAATGGCTCGGAAAGATTTCATTTCGATGAAATAACTGAGAGAATCAACGACTAATAGAAAGAGAAACACCAATGGAGAAGCTGTATCTTAGCCAAAAATACAATGGATTAGATTTCTAAAAAAAATCTCCATAGAAAATGTTTTATAAAATTTCTTTGGATGACAATTCCGAATTCAAAGTGTTAGACCTTTCAACCAAAAGAGGAAGGCCAAGAATATACGAAAATATTGATTTGCTTTCACTATATACAACCATTAGAAAAATAACAGAAGAAAAAAAGATATGATGGATTTACTACCCTATATCCCACCAATTTTCCACAAACTCTTTATTTTAATTAAATACTAAAAATAAATTAAATAATTGCAATGTAATGATTTTGAATAAAATGTTAATTTCTAACAAAAAATTTATTCTTGGTGGTTTAAGTCATTTATAAAGTCATGCAGTTAATAATGAAAATGGTGTAAGTCATTTCAACCTTTTAAAACCACACTACCTTTTAAAAATGGTTATAAATTTCACAATCATAATAAATACTCTTTTGTTGGCACTATTTAATTATCAAAATATTTTATTCCATAATACAAAAATATTTTTTAATCCTTTAAAATACAAACCTCTTAATATCTCGAAACATAAAATATATGACTTATACCACTATCATAATCAAGGGCTCATATAAATGGTATTTAGTATATTTAATATGTTTATTTAACACCTTTTTGTTAACAAATTTCATTTATTGCGAAAAAAAAGTACGAAAAGCAAAAGTACAAATAAAACAAATGTCCAACTGTGGCATAATAGTTTCTAGATTCATGTAAGTACATTGTAGCCACCTAAAAGTCTTCCATAAGTTGCTTAAGCATTTGACAGACTTTTCGTTCATTTTTTGACATTAGCTTAAGCCAGCTTATGCATATTATAGTTGGGCCTTTACTACGAGAATAAACATACGTGGATCTTATTTATTGGTGAGTAAAAGAGAGAAACAGCCAAATAATTTTAAAAAATTTGAACATAGTTTCATTAATTAAACATACAAATGCATTAATATTCGATCAATAACAATTTTTTATTATATACAGAGAGTTGTATGTAATGTAGGAGGAATATCGAAGCAGACCACTTCCATAATGGATCCCTTTTCGACCCCCTTCCGTCCTTTGTGATTACAGGCAACCGAAATGTAATTTACGGCAACTTACTCACGTTGAGTCATGTGCTACAACCAGCACTTAATTTTGACTTTAGTGATTTCAGACTGTCGACTGGTAACTGTCGGCCTTCTTTCTCATCACGCAGTCTCTAGTAATTGCTAGCATTTGTTCAAGACTCAGGTCGCCCATGGCATCCACATTTAACAGGCTTCTGCCAGTGGTCCTGAGTCTTATGCTAGCCAGTGCTGGACATTCACACACAATGTGCGCTGCCGTCTCAGCCTCTTTCCTTTCCCCGTCTCCTCTTCTGCCTCTGCCTCTCACTTTTAGGCATGAGCTGTAGAGACTCCGATTCGACGTTCAAGGAACCTTCTGAGGTGCCTGCCTGCGAAAAGGGTTTGCCTAAGCCCACAGGGCCAGGTGTTTCCAATTCATCCACATTTACCTCCATAGCCGCAGGAGTATCTTCATAGACTGACCAGTCCACCCCTTGCGAGGTTTTTTTGTCATTCTATTTCGATATCTTCCCCTGGCCAGTAGCAACCGGAGTTCCTATAGGGATTAACCTCTCCACCTCTAACGAGGCTTCCTTGTCCATCGAAATATCCCGGTTCAACGCCATAGGAAAACCTTTAGAGATTAACCTATTCACCCCTTGCGAGGCGTTCCTGTCCATCCCTTCTAAATTCTTCCCTAGGCCATTATTGGAGAAAACATTGTACAACCACACAGAGCTCCTTATGCATGGGTAAGTCTACATTGAAACTGGAGGTCGACTGGTATCCAGAGTTCGATAATAACTGCCAAGCACCCTCCTGACCACGCATCCCTGGCGTATACTGTTCCACCCTGGATTAGGATGGGGTTCTTCCAGATTAAGGTTCAAGGAACCCTGGCGTCTGGTGCCCCCATTTTCCCCGATAGCATTCCGTCAAAGCTTTGAGAATGAACCTCAATGACAATTAGTGCCCCCGGGGGATACAGAGAGTTAAAAGCACTTCAAATAGAATTAAGGAAAATTCCTTAGCATTAGTTTTAATTAAAAGAGTTTTTGCAGTCAAATAAAACAAATTTCGAAATTCCAGCAAAAGTTTTACGTTAATAATCGCTACGTTAATCCCAGCGAACCAAGTGTTAAAAGAAACAATTTCGTTTGCTTTTACACAAGAGCAGAACACTTTGAGTTTTCACGAGACTTGTTGGACGTTGGAGTTTGCCGAAAAAAGTTATATCGGATAACGACACTTATTTCGTAGGTGCAGAGCAAGCTCAAACGTTGAGTACGACATATGTATTGGTGGCGTGTCTAAAGAGTTGATAGAAAAGTATTCATCTCACGGTTTTGAATGGCATTTATTCCTCGTAATACCCCTCATATTAGGGATTATTAGAAGCAGTGAAACCATTTAAATTATAAACGAGTCGCTCAGAATAATAAATATACGTTTGAAGAATTCACAACCCTTTTAACCAGAATCTAAGCAGTTCATAACTCAAGACCTCTATTGTCTATGTCAGATGGCCCTAGTGAGTTACTTCCACTCACTCCCGAGCAATTTCTACGTATTCGGCGATTGTAGCATTACCTGAAACCCTTTAGGTTTTGTCACTTTACAAGATCGATGGGAGAAACTGAAAGTTTTACAATGTGTTTTACCTTTAAATGCTCCCTGAAACAAGTAAAAAACTCATACTTAATCTCTCTCTCTTCCTATCCTTAGTTATTTCTTCGACTACAAAGCTAAACATACATTTTGGGTATTACGATTAATAACTCCAAAAGGTCGGGTTTTGTTTGCCACAATTTTAAAAATGAGTCTGAATCTGATATCTAGTGAACAACCCATCTTTTGGCCTACTGATAGGCAAAAAATACCGGATGTTATTGATTTTAGCGATTTTAAGGAAAATTATTAAAGTTAAAGCATCACTAGAATTATCCTCAGATCATTTACCCACTATTTTCTATATATGGAACCAACAAAATATCGTATTACCAACGACTACCACAAGCATAAATTGGTTGAAATATAGAAAATATATCAGTACTCATTGTTCGGAAAACATCCCGCTAAGAACCTGAAGACATAGAGCGGATTCTTATTTGACAAAAACTTCAAATCAGATGCCCAACAAGCAACAGTTGACAACTAGCTAAATACAATCAAATTAATTCTGTAGATGTCGAACAGCTCTTGGCTCAAAAAAGGAAAATTCATAGAGAATGGCAATCACACAGATCTTCTCAACTCAAAATCAGACTTAAAGAATGCAAGAAACGGCTAAGAGCGATGCTGGAATCTCGAAGAGTATCATCCCTGAAAAACCCTTGGAGACCTAGACGTAACTCCTCAATCAGATTATTCATTATGGCATGCTTGTAGAAACCTTAAAAGGCCAGTCGTACATAAGCCTCCCTTGCGAACTTCGTCTAGATTCTGGGCAAGGAGTTATACCAAAAAAGGCAATATATTTGCTAGACATTTGAAAACGGTTTTTACTCCAAATATATCGAGTGATATAGTTGAATTTCAAATTGTCGAGGCTAGTGGTGTAGTACTGCTATGATTTGAATGATTTAAATACCAAGAAAGCCCCTGGCTTTGATAAAACCAGTATCAAGATGTTATTTGAGTTGCCCCGTATAGGTCGCAAAATCATTGTTTTTATTTTTAATGCCATTTTACGTCTTGAGTACTTTCCCATAGAGTGAAAATAACCAAACGATACCGCAGCTTTCAAACGTGAAATATCTCGGCATACATAATGACCAGCCGGTGCCTAACTCGGAAACGACACATAGAATCAAGGTTAACACAATTGAAGTTAAAAGCCATCCAACTAAACTGGCTTATTGGCAGAAATTCTACTCTCGCTTTAGATTGTTAACTTTTATTGTACAAAACAATTCTAAAACCTAAATTCTGTGCCTAAATTAGCAATGTAGAAAGAATGCAAAGGAGCCAAAATAAGATTATACTGGTATATAAAAAACCTGAACATTCACAAAGATCTAATCGTGCCAACGGTTAAATCAGAAATAGCGAAACAAGCAGTAAGGTATTTGAAAGCTTGAAACTCATCCAAATCCGCTGGCCCGTAACTTACTAAATGAACCTGGTTACATTCGGCTCAGAAGGAGGGATATTGCTTATTTCGTCAATACATACAATATTTCTGTAATCAACAAATTGCTTCAAATAAATATGTACAAATAAATCTAATAGGAAAAAATTGCCAACCCTGTAAACAAACTCTCATAATTTATATTAAAAACTCACAATTTATAGTTATGTTCAGTGTTGGGATCTGACAATGTTTAAATTGTACCATCCCAGTGATAAAATTGTACCAAATCAGCATCATTTGTACCAATATTTGACATTAAGTAAAAATAACAAGCAAAACATACATACTAGGATATTTTAAAGTGATGATAATTGACCTTGATTCCTTGAATTTCTTTTCTGTGGATATTAGGCAACGAAAATCAATTTTTTAAGGTTAAGGTAAAGGAAATCCCGCAATATCTAAAATAATTACCAAAAATACAAAAATTGGAATTTTTAGGCTTTAGATCATACAGTCCACTGGGATTCATTAAATACTTTCAGCAATTCAGCAACATTTGATAATATCTTATTTTTCTGATCCCTTTGGTATTTCAAAACATATAGGCTAATGTCAAAATTTCCATATTCTACAAGGATTATCACTTTTACACAAAATTTGGTTTAAAATATAAAATTTTTATATATTCCTTAAGAATTTCTTTTCTTAAAAAAAGATTAATGGACCTTTTTTAGGCTAAAATACACAAAAAGGCAATAATTTTAAAGTTTTTAAATTGAAAATCAAGTAGTTGTTAACTCAGAAAAGATATCACTTTGAAATTTTGCCACAATGTCCTAAATTTTGCTCGCTAACTACGAAAAAAAAACTTTAAAAAAATATACTTATACTAAATAGATCGTCAAGACGATATAAAATTTTTAAAAATTTTAAGGTTTGAGGTTCTCAAATTTGAACCCACTTAGCGCAACCACTGATAAGTGAAGAATCCCCAGCTTTAAAACTTAAGCTCAGATACTCCTCTTTTATATCCATGTCAAATTTTGAATGAATTGGACTAGCCCTTTACAGATGGCCCTTTACACTGTGCAATTACCTATCACTTATACATAATAGGGTTAGCGGAGTAAATAATATTTTCTTTTATCAATTTTCAAATTTATCTTTATCTACAGTTTTTATTTACATATGTACAATTTTTCGAGATTTTATCACTAGATATTACAACGATTTACATATATACTGAATCACAAACATTGATATAATTTGCTACTTTATAATAATACTTAAAGGAAAAATAGACAATAGAAATAGCCAAATATAGTTAGAAAATATATATGATTATAATTATATTATCTTAAATAATACATTATATACATATCATTTTCAATTGGATGATTTGTAGTTTTATTATGCATTTAAGCTGATTCCATGCATTCTCTTATCAGATTACTGCAGATTCGTTTTATGAATTCAGTGATTATTTCATAACCAGTTTCGCTGTGAAGAAGTAGCGTTGAATATCTCCAATGTTTGTTGTTTATAATCTTTAGGCATTTGTTCTGAATTATTTTAAGCTTTTTTAAGTGTGTTTTTGCCGCTTTATACCAAATTGGACTTGCATATATTAAAGTCGGTCTAATTACACCTTTAAATATTAAATTTTTGTTTTTTAAGTTGAGTGTTGAACGTTTAGCAGACGTCAGAAGAGCGATGTCTTCTGCATAGTACGCAATCTTTAGGTATGAGGGCGGAGAAAAATCGGAAGTATAAATTGAATACAATACTGGAGATAATATTGAACCTTGAGGGAAGCCTCTTGTAATTGATTTGGGAGAAGATAGTGTGTTATTAATAGCCACAGAAAAAATTCTATCTGTAAGGAAGTCAGCCAAAATCATGCATAAATATTTTGGAACGTTAGCTTTAATCAATTTATGTATGTACATATAAATCCGTTGTGCAAAACGGTATCAAAAGCTTTTTCCACAGCTAATATTATCATTCCGGTATATTTTTTATTTCGTTTATTAGCTTTTATTATATTCATAATACGACTAATTTGGTGTACTGTACTGTGCTGTTTTTTAAAACCAAATTGTTCTTCAGCCACTGCTGGGGTAATTTCTGTGGCATTACCAATTCTATTTTGAATTATTTTTTCATAAATTTTTCCTAAACTATTAAGTAAACTTATGTGATTATTTCTTGGTTTGTCAGGCTTAGGAATAGCAATAACTTCGGCTTTGTTGAAATGTTTTGGGAAGAACTATTAAAAAGAACTAGAGTTCGCCCCGTGGTCGAAATTCGACCAAATTTATTTTTGACACATTTTATATAGTTTATATACATACATAAGTACACATTCTTTTTTAATGAAACAAACGTTAATAGCAATTCATGTTATTCATATATTTATTAAATTAAACAAAATTGTAACAAAAATCTTATACATACTCGTAGTAGTGAGACGTATTTTATTTCGGTTTAAAAAAAATTTAATTAATTGTGCGTAATTCATATCAAATTGTACTGCGCATAGCATGGTTTTCTGCCACATTCAGTAACCAATGCACCGACGCGATGATAAAACACATAATGAATTTTAAAATGATAGATTTCTATCAGTTTTTGCCTGTGTACTAACCATTGCAAATGCTGAGTTAAAAGCACGAATATTTTCAAAAAAGTTTTTTGTTTTACGCTTTTCAACAGCGTTTTGTGAATTCAAATTATTAAATAAAGAATTGAAAAAGCTATTTTGAGACAATGGCATTAAAGAAACTTTTCCCTTGTGGCAACATGCTGTAAAAGCAGTTAAATCATTTTGAGTTACTTCAAGCTCAAAATGCTTAGCACTACAAAAACGGCATATTAAGTGCATTGGACCACAGTTATGACTTACAAAATTACTTGGAACAATATTGAAAGCACATTTAAAACTATTTAATAATTCATTGTCATTACGCAGATTGTCGGTGTTAATATTTCCAGATCTGTTCTGAGTAAGATCGTCGCTCGTCGCCGTCTCTGGTAGAATAGTTATTGGTAGAATAGTTATTGATCGTCTTCGTGGCATCTCAAAAAAATATAAAAATTAGTTTCTTTAACAAAAAAGAAAATATATTTTCAGAATAAATGCAAAATTAGGATAACAGTCGCTTTAAATTCAAAGGCAAAAATATTTAAAAATCTTAAACCGATTTAAAACGTTTTATAAATTATGTACATACACTTTAGAAAATTTAAAAAAGGTAAATAATAAAAAAAATACCACCACACTTTTAATTAACACTTCCTAACAACAAAGGCTTTAATAATTTGAAGCTAAGAATAAAATAAAGCTGAAAAATAATGCATTTACAAAACACCTACAAACAAAAGCAAATCGAAAAAATAACTGTTTCCAAATTTCTTGCATTGATTAAGAAGCAAATTATGAAATTATATGTACATACAGAATAAAATTCAGTTTATCAGAAGAGTAAATAAATTAGTCAAGTGTGAGTTAGACTCACACACTTAGGGTTCCGTACTATGTTAAATACAACTTTAAAAATTCAAGTTGTTAATTTTTTCATGTCATGAGTCACCCTTTAATTTTAAAATTAAAGTCATAATTGCATCACTGTTGGAACACCCTTTAAATTTTAGCAATTTTTGTTATAGCGGTAATACACTATCTATAGAAATATACATGAGCCTACCTATTGCGGTTCAAAAAATACGGTAATATACGTGAAAAACATGTCACTGTTAGAAAACCCTTTAATTTTTAATAATTGTCATAATGGCCTTATCATCACATCTTCTATAGAAACTGGAAGAGTCTACTTATTACGGTTCAAAAAATATGTCGTTATACGTGCAAAAGACGCCACTGTCGACAAAACCCTTTATTGCTTGTATAGGGGTCATAGTAATACACCATTTGTGAAAATTTCAAGAGTCTATCTATTATGGTTAAAAAATTAGTCAATGTGCATGTAAATTACGTCACTGTCGGCACACCCTTTATTTGTTATAGTTGCCATAGTAATACTCATCCTGTAAAAACTTCAAGAGTCTACCTATTATCATTCAAAACCTATGCCATATACACATACAAATCACGTCACTAACGGAACACCCGTTAATTTTTAGGTTTAATATGTATACTTGCTCATAACGCGAACATAGTTTAAATCACTGCAAATTTTAAGTGGTTGCTTCCTATAGCTCAAGAAATAACGATAACACGTCACTTTCGGAACACCCTATTAGTTTTAGTAATTGTTGCTATAGTGGCCACAGTTATACGCCTTCTGTGAAAATTTCAAGAGTCTACCTATTATGGTTCAAAACTTAGGCCTTATACATGCAAATCACACTACTTTCGGAACACCCTTTAATTTTTAGTTTTATTTTTTGATAGTTGTTTATATAGTGAACTAAGTTTTAATTACTGTTTGTAAATTTCAAGTGTAACCCACCTACAGTTCACGAAATATGCACATATTCGTGAATAACACCTCTCTATTGGAACACCCTATGAGTTTTAGTATTTGTTGCTATAGCGGCAACAGCTATACATCATCTGTGAAAATTTCAAGAGTCTATCTATTACGGTTCCAGAGATAAAAGGCGCTGACAGACGGACAGACGGACAGACATTGTAGCGAAAACAATAGGGTCACGTTTTTACACTTTGTGTACGGAACCCTAAAAATGCATTTACAAAAACAAAACAACTAAAAACAAATGCAAATCGAAAAAATAACTGTTTCTAATTTCTTTCATTGATTTAAAAGGCAATTATATAATTATGTGTACATAAGATGTTTTCAATTTTTCGTCATTCTTGCACATGTGAACATATGTATGTATGTAGGAATCTGTAGGCATACATACAAATATACATTTAATTATGTTTATTAACTCTCATCTGTTGTTGTGTTTTCAACTTTACTCACTTAAATAGAGAAACAACTGTATAATTACTCCTTCTCTTTTTGTTTTCAAAAAAATGAAATTGCATACAAACACGCACAATTGGTTTTACTTGAAGCTACCACATACATGTGTGTTTTTAGCACGTGTAGTGGTAGCAATTTAAAGAGCCATTTATTTCTAAAATACTGTAGCGATTTTAATCAAATATAGACTGTGCACTAAAGCTAGATTATATCTACATACCGGTGAAAAATAAACAAAATCAGTTGACAAACATAGGAGAAAAAGGGATCCAAAATTTTGTCTTTGCCTATTTATATATAGATTACTTATAATTGTATTGCAATAGTAGGAAGATTTTTTATTAATAAGTTGGGGATATCATCCAAACCGGGTATTTATTTATGTGAAAACACCATTGTTATATTGTCACCTTAAATGTTAGTTGACTTGGAATTAACAGTTTTATCTATGGAGTGTTTGTAGTCCAATGTAAGAATGTTGGTAGCTGACAAAGTATCTGATAGCAGTTCAGTCTTTCCCTCATCAGTTGTAATTTTTGAACCATTTTGATTTAAATATGGAATTTTTCTATTTTGTTTACCTCTTAAACAACGGCCGATTTTTCAAAATGATTTGTCACCTGCCCTAATTTTGATAGCATTGTTCTCCATTTTTCATTACGATAGATTCTTATTTCTTTATTGATCATATTTGTCAGCAGTTTTACACATTGTTCATAAAACTTTTCTTCAAAAGGTATGGAAGCTCGTTGGCTTCTTCTTTTAAAGGTTCTTCTTGTCGCTATAAGATTAACAATTTCATCCGGTAGGTTTATTTTGCCATTGAAGCTCACTCGAGAGGTGCAATTATATCTTGCTTCTAGTATAATATTGACGAATTTTTTAATTTCTGAGTAAATGTTAGTATTTATGGCTATTTTATTGTTAATAATATTTCAGAATGCAATCGAATACGTATTTTTGTAGTTACAGTAACTCGTTTCTAAGTTATGCGCTGTTGCAGTTTCAATTTTACATACAATAGGCCTGATGGAATGTCGTATTCGAGTACCTCTAAATTTATATTTAAAGAAGTGTTGCTTAAAACTAAGTCAATGACTGAGGGATTTCGATTACTTTGAGACGGATAAAATGTCGGACTGTGGGGATAATACATGAAAAAATTATGAGTTTGTCCTAGATTAAATAAAACATTGCCAGCGGCGTTATTATTAGTGCAATGCCAGGCGGAATGTTTGGCATTAAGATCTCCTAATACAATTAAATCTGCACACGATGAAGTTAATTTTATGATATCATTGGAAAAGCTCCTTTTGTATTTTGGTGAATATGCCGTAGTCACTATAAGATTTCTGTTATTTATTTCAGTTTCAATGGATAGATTTTCCATTCCTAAAGTATTTTCAATAGCTAGCAATTTACGTTTGACAGATCTGCGTTTAACTAAAGCTACTCTTGTATATTGTTACGATATATTAAATAATTTTTGAAATAAGTTTTGTGATTTTCTTTGAAAAGAGTTTCATTTAAAGAGGCAATATGAATATTTTCTCTTTCAATCAAATTTTCGAATTGGAGTAAATGGGAATATGTAGTAATGCCATTAGCATTAATGAAGAATTTTTATGCCAATTTCATTACCGAATTCCATATGCATATTTTACCATTAATATTATTACCTGCATTTGTTGAATTTTCTTTGTGCATTTTTGCAGATCACTGAAAGCAGTTGTAAAAATATTAAAGAGTTCATCAATGTTAAAGAGATCATTGTTTTCTCTCATAACATTAGCATTTGATAAAGTATGGTGATAAGTATTGTTGTTGTGATTATTTTTAGAGATCTCTACTGATGTACTATGGAGAGATTGGTTTGTTATTGTATTTATGTGAGTTTTTGTTGGTTGCTTTAGCTTTGATTTCCAAATACAGGGCTCATAATGAGCAATTTATATCATTTGCAGAGTGATCTGTGCGATCTTTACCATTTCGTTTGCAATTGCAACACGAAAATACTGCTGGTATTTTGTCTTGATTCCATAATGGGCAATCATTTGTTGATTAGCGCATACCATGCATGCTGAAAGACGATTACAATGTTCTCCTCCGTGACCATACATTAAACAATTTCAGCATTGTGTTGGATTGTTATTTTTCCTTGGCTTATACTTTTTTCAAGACAGAATTATGCTGCATATTGCAGCTATATTGTTTAATGATTTTGGGTTGAAAATTTTTCTCAAAAATTGTACTTTATATACGGCTTTGTTGATAGAACTATACTTTGAATTTATTTCAGTTATTGATGGATGAGTTAAATTATAATCTTGAATATCCTTCTTAATATCGTCGGTACTAATTTGGGGAGACCATGTAAAAATACGATTTTCCTCTGAATTAAAAATATAAAACTCAATTTTTTGTCCAACAGAGTTTTTTTGCAGTTTTCGTAACATTCAGTAGATTGTGGAAAGATCTTTGTTCCAATGGATGTACGTTTGTAATCTTTACCCAAAATTTCTTGTAGTACCTTTAGAGGAATTTTGTCATCAGCAACCAATGGAGGAGGTTTAACATTTTTCTCCTGATTTATGTTGGATACTGCATCCATTTCAGCATCGTTGAGATCAGCTAGAGCACTATACTGCTTTTTCAAAGTTGAAGAAAGATCAGAGATCATACCTAAAGGCAGTGGCCGAGACCATTTCTGTCTCTTCATGTTTGATTTTTTTAGATTTATTGATTTTTAAAGTTATTGATTTGGCCCTCGGGGCCATAGCAGTGTTGCTATACCTGCTTGTTTATTGTAATTAGTCGCGCGTGCGAGTTCAATAAGAAGAAAATATGACAATTACAAAAATATATATAAAAAATAAAAACAAGTTATTTATTTATTATTTCTTTGTGCTATTGACTATCCCCTACTTTTTAAGGAGATGATCACACTCTACGAAGTTAAGTATCGAACTGCAGAGTAAATAATAAAAATCCTGGACATAAATCAAGATTGTTGCAATATAGTCAGTTTTAGACAGGGTTAGAGAACTATGAAGTTAGAAATGTAGAAAAAATTATTTTATATTAAATAAAAAAAATTTATTGAATAAATTTTATATTAAATTGCACCAAGAAAGCATGAAGTGTACCACTGATGTGTCGATTGTACCAAATTTGGTACAATTGTACCACAAAACCCAACACTGATTAGACTCTCAATCAGAATTATTAGCCAATTTAAGTAATTTTCGGGATTTAATTTTTAGGGATGGCGTAACCTTGTCTTCTATCATCCTTGGCTAACACTATTTAGTGGTTACGTTGTAGAGTGTCAAAATGGTCATAAATAATGACACATTCATATTTTATGTTTGGGATATAAATTACACTTCAAAATCCCACAAAACTCCTTTCATTAAATTATTCCAAAAAAATGTTGGACGCAAGATAATTAACAAAATCTTAGTATCTGTTAGGTCACGTATAATACTAGCCTTTTATATTATTGAATTTGTTAATTTGTTTTGTATATAATTATTCATTTTAATTGATTTAAATTTATTCAGTTTTGGTCCACTGTAATTTGATATTAATTTTGTACTTGCTAACCACTGTAACTTATTTTTGATGTTTACCCCTTAGTTTTGCATATTTGTTTCTCAAGTTATTGTTTTAAGATGTAAGTTATGTTGTTGTTGTCTACAAGAATGCAATGTTTGTTGTTGGTAGATTTAAATAAATAAATACATATTATTAGTTGGTACATTGGAAGTGAGAAGCAAAACAACAACATACACTGTAGCTCTTATTTACATACATACATTGATGTTAGGTTTAAATTAAAGATTATTTTAAATAAAGAATATTGTTATAGTTGAGTTCAATTGAACAGGTCTCATTTTATTTCAATTATTGTCGAGTTGTTCTTGTCCGCTAATTCGTTAAACCTTAATATCACTGCCCAAAGAACATTTCAGTGGCATATAGACAACAATTCCAAATTACTGAATTGCTCTATATAGCTGCCGGTGTGGAAAAAGCTCCTCATCGTACATTTTTGCGCCCAACGTGGGGCACGTGATCATTTAAAGTTTTTTTTTTAATTCTTGTTGTGCGGTTCGAGAAAATTCTAAAACTTTGTCGTTGAAGTACATCTTAAATAATAGTGTACAGGTCGTTAAGTGGTGCAAAAAAAAACAGAAACAGTTTTAATAATATAAAAACTTGCAAATAAAAAATAGTGTGGTGCATCGAAAACATTTTAAAATTTTTTCGTGGTATATGTACATAAAAATATAATTGCATATTAAAATATCCTGTGGGCTCAAAGAGACAGAAAATTTTGTAAAAAATAAAATAATTGTTTCTCTAAATTTTAACGGCGGTTTAAACATTCATATACATTGATACATAAAAAAATTAACTGTTGTGCATTCGGCTGGTTCCAGTACATAGTGTAAAATTTTTTGTACATCATATTTTTGTCGCCTAGCTGCGTTTGTATGTTCATAATACAACGACATCTGATTCTACAATTTGTTTCCCTGTAAATTACCTCAGCTCAAATTGCCCACATTTAGTGGTAAGTACAGCGAATATAAAAATTTTATAACTTCGTTTAACCAAATCATCGATCGTGAATTTGCCCTATCAAATATTGAAAAGTTCAACCATTTGCTAAACTGCCTTCATGGCCAAGCATTAGAAACGATCAAAGCATTCCAGATTACGAATGAAAATTACCCAAAGGCTCTGGAAAGGCTTAAAACGCGTTACGACAACAGCTCGCTGATTTTTATGGAAAATATTACCACTTTGTTTGAACCCCGATGCTTATTTACATAGTGCTGGAAAAAGTTGATGATGAGACTAAAAGAAAGTGGAAAGATTCTTAGCAATCATACCAAATTGCCATCTTGGGATGATTGCTCCAAAGTTCTCGAAAGACATTGCCAGTTTTTGGAATCGGTTGACTCCAGCCACACTCACGTGACTCCTCGTAAGTTTGAGAATCATCAATCTGGTAAGTCCAAATATAAAATTTTAAAGCCAGGCTATACTTTCTCGGTTTCAAAACGTGTTTGCACCCTTTGCTCAAAGGCTGATCATACAATTAGTCGTTGCCCTCGCTTTAAAGATATGAACGTCAACCAACGTTTTGAAAATATCAAACCCCTCGGTCTATGTATAAATTGTTTGTCAAAAGGGCATCAAGTCAACAACTGTTCCTCTACATTCAAGTGCAAATTTTGTTCTCGCCTGCATCATACCTTGCTTCATCGGTCTCAACCAGCTATAAGGCCCTCGTCCCCTGCTGTTGAACCATGTATTTTTCGTGCTGCCTTGAATGATAGTTCCACCGCAGTTCATACTCACATGGAAAAATCTTCGCCTGAACAGATGCTGCTTGCTACTGCCATGGTTCTCGTTCGCGACGGTACTGGTTGCTATCAGTTAGGACGCGCCTTGCTAGATTCCTGCTCTCAATTAAATTTCATTACTGATGAATTTTCTCAAAAACTTCATCTGCCTCGAATAAAACAAACCACCGAAGACGCCAGCATTGGAAATACTTTCAGTAAAAGTAAATATCGATCAACAACAAAAGTAAAATCTCGGTTTACTGATTTTGAAGTGCCGCTATCGTTTTGTATTATGCCTCGTACATCGTATCAACCTGATTCAGAGTTAGATGTCTCATCGTGGAACTTTCCTTCAAATACCCAGCTTGCCGATGAAAACTTTTTTAAATCAAAACGAATCGACTTGCTTATTGGTACTGAAACGTTTTTCGATATTCTGTCAGTATGTCAGATTAAACTTGGTCCTAATTTACCGAAACTACACAAAACACTTTTTGGATGGATTGTAACAGGTGGTTATGTTTCGAATAAATTGCCAGTTTCTGGTTCCTCGTGTATGCTGTCAATAGAAGAGGAGATTGATCTTAAATTGCAACGCTTGTGGGAAATTGAAGATATTAAGTCTGACTCAAATGTTTTATCTCCCGAACAGTCTAATTGTGAATCATTTTACATCAATAACGTTCATCGTGAATCAACTGGTAGGATTGTTGTTAAATTGCCCTTTAAGGAGCCAGCAGTCGCCTTAGGTCTTTCTCGTAACACGGTCCTTAAAAGATTTGTTTCTCAAGAGAGACGGTTTTCTCATGACAGCAATCTAAAAACACAGTATGTTGCTTTTATGAAGGAATATGAAGAGTGTGGGCATATGAGCCTAGTCCGTAATCCACGTTTAAATGAGCCCCATTACTTCATTCCTCACCATTGCGTTTTCAAGCCCAATAGTACATCAACCAAGTGGAGAGTTGTCTTTGACGCCTCTTGTACCACATCTTCCCAGAAATCTCTCAATGATATTCTTATGGTTGGCCCAACGATCCAAGATGAGCTGTACAAAATTTTACTTCGTTTTCGCCTTCATCGTTATGCTATAACAGCTGATATAGTAAAAATGTACCGGCAAGTACTGATTGATTCTTGCGATCGAAAATATCAGTACATTTTGTGGAGAATTTCTGATGAAGAAGAGATTCGCACATACCAGTTAAATACAGTTACCTATGGAATGTCAGCTGCGCCATATCTCGCTATTAAAACCCTTCATTACCTCGCAGATCAATATAAGGATAAATTTGAACTTGGAGCAAAAACTATAAAATCATCACTTTATGTTCACGACTTTTTGGGTGGTGCAGATACATTGGAACAATTGTCCCAAATAAAAATTGAAGTGAATGAAATTCTCACCCGTGGATGTTTTCAATTAGATAAATAGCACTCGAATCATAAAGATTTTCAAAATGATAAAACTACAAAAAACTTGAATATTGATGAATCCGCAATTACTAGCGCCCTTGGCATTACTTGGGATCAACAAAGAGATGTATTTCTTTTTTCGTTTTCACCAAAAATTCCTATAAAAGAAAATATCACCAAACGCTCTATATTGTCGCTCTCGTCATCACTTTTTTATCCCCTTGGGCTATTAGCTCCCCTTATAATAAAAGCTAAAATAATCATGCAAGAGTTGTGGATTATTAAAATTGGTTGGGATGAATCTGTACCCCAAGAACTACACTCAGTCTGGGAAAATTTTGTCTCAGATCTAAAAATGCTAAGTTATCTTAAAATACCACGTTTTTGTCTCGCTGCAGAATCTCAATCTGTTCAACTTCATGGCTTATGTGACTCATCAATTCGCGCTTATGGATGCTGTTTTTACTTTCCAGTTATAACTTCTTCAGGAAAAGTTCATGTTCGGCTTTTTACCGCGAAATCTCGAGTTGCCCCAACGAAACGAAAATCATTGCCAAAGTTGGAATTGTGTGGAGCGCAACTTTTAGCAAAATTGTACTCTAAAGTAAAAAATCTCTTTACAATACCAGGTCTGGAAGTGGTTCTTTGGTCAGATTCTAAAATAGTGCTTCACTGGCTCAAGCAGCATTCTTGAACATTATCCGTTTTTGTTGGCAACAGGGTATCAGAAATTCAGGATCTCACTCATGGTTGTGTTTGGCGACATGTTCCAACAAATTTCAATCCTGCTGATATCGTTTCCCGTGGTTCAACTTTAGAAGAACTTGCTTCATCGATTTGGTTCCACGGCCCGACATTTCTCACCTCTGATCCTGCTCAATGGCCTCAAGATAAAATAGACGAACTTTCCGATGACAATCAAAAAGAAATCGAAAAATAAAAGCGTAAAACTGTACTTTGCACCGAAAGGAAATCTAATTACATTTTTATTAACTGAAAAATATAGTTTATTCTTGAAAATTATTCGTATTGTCGCCTGGATACTTCGTTTTGCTCAGAAAACAAAAAGTAATATTTTTAATTCTGACTCCTTACACTCCCAGGAATTAGAAAATGCTTTGCACAAAATAGTGTTTAACATCCAAGAGTACCATATTCAAGATGACATAAATCGGGCTATGAAGAAAGAAGATCCGAAAGGTGCTTTAAAGTGTCTGAACCCCTTCCTTGATTCATCAAATGGCTACAATCTACTTAAAGTTGGAGGTCGCTTAGAATTCGCTGCAATTTCCGAAGATCAAAAGCACCCAATAATATTGCCTAGTAAAAATCATTTTGTCCATTGCTATGTGCGCCACCTACACCTTACCAACTATCACGCTGGAGCCAAGGCATTAATGTCGTTAATCCGCCAGAGATTTTGGATCATTAACTCTAGAAACTTGTGCCGTCGTATTGTAAATTCTTGCCCACAATGCATTCGCTATCGTCCGAAGTTGTTGCAACAAATGATGGGAAATTTGCCTGTAGAGCGACTCAACCCTTCAAGGCCTTTCGCTAGATGTGCTGTTGATTTTTGTGGTCCAATCAACACCTATTTAAGAATCAAAGGAAAAGTGCCATATAAAATATATATTGCTGTCTTCGTCTGTCTTGCATACAAAGCAGTCCATATTGAAGTAGTGTCAGATTTATCAACATATGCCTTTATTGCCACCCTGAAAAGGATGATTGGACGCAGAGGTCTGCCCACAGACATCTTGTGTGATACAAGCATACAAATTTTGTTGCTGCAAATTCTAAGTTGGCTCAATTAAAGTCGTTCCTTTTTGATCCAAAAAACCAAAATTTTATATCGAACTATTGCTCAAACCAATTTATTAATTTTCGTTTTATTCCACCTAGGGCACCACATTTTGGCGGATTATGGGAGGCGGCCGTCAAATCGGCCAAAGGTCACTTATCTAGAACCCTAGTTAATACAAGGCTAACATTCGAGGAACTCGCAACTGCTATGATCGAGATAGAGGCCATTTTAAATTCAAGACCAATTTCACCTCTATCCTCCGATCCCAGTGATTTTGAAGCCCTTACACCAGGCCATTTCTTAATAGGCGCTCCCTTACGTAGTTAGCCAGAACGTGATGTCCCTTTGAAGCAAATAAATAATGTTGAATATTGGTCCCGAATAAGCGCCATCAAAGATTTTGGAAAAAATGGTCCCATGATTATATAAATGAGCTGCAAATGCGCAACAAATGGACTAGCCTATCCTAATATTACCACCGGTTCTCTAGTTATTGTTCAAGAGGATAATCTACCACCACAACGATGGCTCATGGGCAAAATCACCAATATAATACGCGGAAGAGATGATCCGGTCAGGGTTGTCGACATCAAAAAAACAAAAGGGTTCATAAGTCGCCCTATCCACAGACTGGCTGTATTACCATTTTCTTGAAAGTTCCTTTCAATGGGGCCGGCATGTTAGGTCACCGTATAATACTAGTCTTTATTGAATTTGTTAATTTGTTTTGTATATAATTATTCACTTTAATTGATTTAAATTTATTCAGTTTTGGTCCACTGTAATTTGATATTAATTTTGTACTTGCTAACACTGTAACATCTGTAATTTATTTTTGATGTTTACCCGTTAGTTTTGCATATTTGTTTCTCAAGTTATTGTTTTAAGATGTAAGTTATGTTGTTGTTGTCTACAAGAATGCAATGTTTGTTGTTGGTAGATTTAAATAAATAAATACATATTATTAGTTGGTACATTGGAAGTGAGAAGCAAAACAACAACAAACACTGTAGCTCTTATTTACATACATACATTGATGTTAGGTTTAAGTTAAAGATTATTTTAAATAAAGAATATTGTTATAGTTGAGTTCAATTGAACAGGTCGCATTTTATTTCAATTATTGTCGTGTTGTTCTTGTCCGCTAATTCGTTAAACCTTAATATCACTGCCCAAAGAACATTTCAGTGGCATATAGACAACAATTCCAAATTACTGAATTGCTCTATTGCACACCGGCAGCTCTTCATCGTACAGTATCTTTCCTCATCCACTTTCAGTTTTTCATACAAATATATAAATAGCCGTTCCCCAACTGTTTGCTACCCTAACTAATATTAAAATTTACTTCTCAGGGCTCCTCAAAAAGCACACAAGTGCTTTGTGTTCCACAGATTCCACACACTACGCTTTTGCAAGATGTTTCTAAGGATGAAAGTGAAGGACCGTCAACGCGTTGTTGGGCACATCACACAGTTCTTCGCCAGAGAAATCAGAGGGTTGCTTTTGCACAAACACGAAAAGGTCGTGTTCTGTATGACACAATTTCAAAAATGTGCCTGAACGTGATATCGACTGGACAACCCACCTATTGGCCTACTGATTGGCAAAATATACCTTACGTTATAGATTTTAGCGTGACTAAGGGTATTTCAAGATAAATGATCGAAGTTAAAGCGTCACCTGAATTATCATCAGATCATTCACCCACTATTGTCTATATGGAACCAGAAAAATATCGTCACCAAGAACTAGCACAAGCATAAATTAGTTGAAATATAAATAAATCATGTAATAATTTTTATGTCTTATGGGGCATTACTATTGGAACACTCTTTAAATTTTAGTAATTGTTGTTATAGCGGCCATGGTAACACACTTTCTATCAAAATATGTTGCGCCTGTTTTTTTTTTTTTGTATATGGTCAAGATAAGCTGAAGTGTAACAAATCTTCTGAATAAAAATTTACTTAGTATTTTAACTTTATATTAATAAGTTATCTTCTTCGATTTATATGTCTTTCAATTTATATTTTAGTTTTTTTTATAGTTTTTAGAAACACACAATAGCATGAAAAATTACATAACATTTGTCATGGATATGAATATTATTGGTTTATGAATTGGATACAGAGTAAAAATATTTGTACTAAATTCACTCATATTTGTTTTCAATTGACAAATTAAACTTGTAGTTTTTTTTTGAAATTTGAAAATTGAATTTATTGGCTGTGAAAAATTTCATTCGTTAACAGAAAGTCGAACAGTTCAGTTCATATTTATAAAATAAAAAGAAAATCAAATTGTTGTTTAAATTAAAAAAAAGATAAAGTAAAAAAAGGATACCGTGTGAAGGATAACAAAAACATTCCTTAGAAAAAAAGGATAAGGATAATTCAGTGTAAAGGATTGCAAATAAATAAATAAAAATTTAAATTGAATTAAATAAAAAAAGAGTGCTAAATAAAATTCAGTGCGAAGGATATCCAGTGCAAGACGCAATAGCTGGAAAAGGATTCAGCGCAAGGGGATTTTAAAATAAATCAAGACTTAAAGAAGGGGTTAAGGATAACCAAGGGATTTTTTTTTTTTTTTTGTCAAAGTTGCCAAAACCGGATTATTTCCAATTGTGAATTTAAAAAAAATATAAATAGAAAAAAAAGGTGAGTTTTGTGTTGTTTTTTTTTGTAATGTAAATGGACCGTTTATTTATATATTATAAATAAATTTAGATAAACAAAATCGTGCCAGTCATACACCAATCCCAATTCTCAGGACTAAGGATACTGTTCCTGGATTGAGGTTGTTGAAAAAGAAAAAAAAAAAGAAAACAAACTAATATAGTCAAATCACACAGGTAAAACTGCGTCAGCCAAAAATAAATAGGCTGCAGTTGTTTTGCTTTAATTTATTTATTGCATTTATCCGCGTTGTTAATACACGGGTATTGGTAGACATAATCAAAAGAATTTTTGTTTTAACAATGGGTAATAAGAAATCTAATGGATTAAATCCGTTTTGTCGTGGATTTTATTAAATATTTAAGTGATATTAATAGTTTTTTTTTTTAGTTTTAAATTGGTAAAATTTTAATTTTGTTGATTATGGTTGATTGTATTAGTGCCTCAATATAAAAGATTTAATTTATGTTTGTTTTAATTATCCTTTGGGGAAATCAAATGATTTTAAGTATATATATATAAATCGAGTTTAATCTAATTTTTTTTTATGGATTATATCCTTGAATAAGGTAGGCAATTTCTATGTTTGTTTTAGATATACGTTATACTTTAAATGAAATATTTATATATATATTTTAAATTTTGAGGTAATGTAAAGGATAAATTAATGTTTTTTTTTTTTTGGTTTTTATATTAAGGCACCTAGTCTAAGTTTGTTTTTTTTTATTGTTTTATCTTTGTTGTATTTAAAAAAATAATATGAATTTAAAGTACACATACATAATATGTTTAAATAGCTAAATTTTATTAGATTTTATAACTTCTTTTATAATAATAATTTAATAAATAAATAATGTAATTGTCATATATGTATAAACGGAAAACAATGATCGTGTTCTAAGTCTTTTGATTTTGAGTTAGGTTGCATGTGAGTCGGATGTAAGTGTGTGTGTGGTATTTGGGGGATATTATATATATTTTTTTTATCGATTAAGATACAATGTCCCAGGTAGGGAGGGTTAAAGGAAGATAAATGACAACTGTTTCTTCCCTTAAAATAAAAAGTGGTTTCATAAAAGGTTATTATTTTTTTATATAATTCATTTATTTATTGATTTAGATATTTAATTTATTTATTTATATTTTTTTCTTGGTATTTTTAGTTAATGTTCTTTTGTTATTATTTTGATTTTTTTAATTTCGTCTATTGTAATTTTTTTATTGTGCTTGTCCCGACGTGTAGTTAAGGGTTGGAACCTGCCCTGAAGTTGCCTATGAGCTAGCTGGCACCAAAACTACTACGGACAAGGGGACACGTAACAAATATCAGGAGCCTACCTATTGCGGTTCAAAACATAAGGTAATATACAAACGTGAAAAACTTGTCACTGATGGAACTCACTTTAGTTATTAGTAATTTCTACAGCGGCCAAAGTAGAACATACACTATAAACATTTCAAGAGTCTACCTATTATGGTTAAAAAATAAGGCTATTTACGTACAAATCATCTCTCTGTCGGTCGGCTATGGCAATTCTCTTTCTATATATCAAGTCTACCTGTTACGATTAAAAAATAAGTCCCTATACGTGATAAACATATCACTGTCGGAACACCACTTAATTTTTTTAATTGTCATAGCGGTAACACAAAATCTGTACAAATTGGAACAGTCTACCTATTACGGTTCAAGAAATAAGGCGTTATACATGCAAATCACGTCACTCTCGGAAAACCCTTTAATTTTCACTGTTTTTTATAAGGGTCATGTGAAAATTTCAACAGCCATCTGTTATGGTTCAAAAATTAGGCCATATTTATCCAAATCACGTCACTATCGGCACAATCTTTAATTTTTACTATTTGTTATAGCGGCTGCTTCACCTTCTGTGAAAATTTCAAGAGTCGAACTATTATGGGTCAAAACATGTCAATCACGTCACCACCGGAACACCCTTTAATTTTTAGGTCTAATTTTGTATACTTGCTTAAAAAGCGAACATAGTTTTAATAACTGTCTGCAAATTTTAAGTGGTTGCCTCGTACAGCTCAAGAAATAAAGACATAAGCGTAAAGAACACGTTACCTTCGGAAGTTTTAGCATTTGTTGCTAAAATCCTGCTAAGACCACCTGAAGACGTAGAACGGAGTTTTTTTGATTTTGATCTAATCAGCTGTCCAACATGCAACAGCAACCTGAAAACTAATCAGACACAATCAAATTTATTCTGTAGACGTCGAGAGGCTCTTGGCTGAAAAAAGGAAAATTCGCAGAGAGTGACAATCACACAGAATCCCGAAGAGCAGCATCACTGAAAAACTATTTAGAAGACCTTGACAGAACTCTTCAATCAGATTATTCATTATGGCGTGCGTGTAGAAATCTTAAAAGGCCAGTAGGCTGGGCAAGAATTTTTTTTCAGTTCATTTATTATATATTGTATCTTCAAGATTTTTGAACTAACAATAATTACTCATATCTTAAATCTAAAATAAAAATATACTTTTTAAGCCCAGCCAGTGCTAGACAAAAATAACTTTTGTTTCAGGTTTGTTGCAATCATGTACGGCCAAGACAAGCAGTATCTCTTATTTTGAGTCGAATCTAACCAGGTTCATTGAGAATGTTACGCGCCAAGGGGTTTGGATGAGATTCAAGCCTCGTTAGATACGTTACGGTATGTTTCGCAATTTTTGCTTTAACTGATGTCATGCTTAGGTCATTGTAGATGTTCGAGTTTTTGAAATACCAGGGAGCAACTCTAATCATACGTAGCGTGCCCCATAATTGAATGCCATAACACGAAATTGGTTTGAGGATCGACTTGTATAGTAGAAGTTTACAATCTAAGCTCAGGGTGGAGTTTCTGCCAATAACCCAATTTAGTTGTACTGCTTTTGATTTCATTTGTGTCAATTTGAAATCTACGTGTTTTTTCCAAGTAAGGCGACGGTCAAGATGTATACCCAGGAATTTGACGTCTGAAAGCTGCGGTATCATTTGGCTATTTATGCGAATAGGAGGGCATGAGTCCCTACGCAGCGTGAAAGTTATATGAGTACATTTTTGTTCATTCACCTTTATTCTCCATTTTTCTAACCATTTTGCAAATTAGGTATGTGGTCTTGTAAAAGTTGTAATGCTACTTGGGCGCTTTCATTCTTAAAAAAGCTGTGCCATCAGCAAATGTTGATGTGTGGACTCGGGTGGCATATCTGATGTGTACAGTAAATATAACATTGGTCCCAAAATACTGCCTTGGGGAACTCCAGCTTCAATGAGCTGTGGCGAGCTTAAAAAATCACCTTCTTTTCTCCGTGTTTGTTGCATCGTACTATGTTGTTTTCTGAAGCCGAGTAGATGGTTCGGAATACATCCTTTCTCGCTAAGAATTGGATTCAGCTTAGTTATTAATATTCTATCAAACAACTTTGACATGTTTGATAAAAGGCTTATGGGTCTCTATGTTTCTACTTTTGTGTGATCTTTTCCTAGCTTAGGAATCATAGTAATCAAAGACACTTTCCTCTCTGTGGGAAAGTACTCAAGACATAAGATGGCATTAAAAACATAATAATAATTCTGCGACCTATACGGGGCTAATTATTAATTCTACAAAATAAATTTGATTGTATCTAGCTGCTTAAGGTTTTGATCAAAATCAATTAGACTCTAGTCCACGTCTTCTGGTGTTCTTAGCGGTATGTTTCCCGAACAATGAGTACTGAGATATTTTCTATATTTCAACCAATATAGGCTTGTGGTAGTCCTTGGTGATAAGATATTTTGCTGGTTCCATATATAGACAATAGTGGGTGAATGATCTGAGGATAATTCGAGTATGACCATATTCTTGGCAATTTAGACACTGGACGGGTCCTGATCGCTTATGCGGTTCCTCTACGCTTATTTTGCGGTGTAACAAATATTTCAGATTATAAATAAATTTTTAATCTGATATCTCCATGTTCCAGTTCAACGCGAAATAGAGGTTGAGGGACACGTTCTCGATTTCTGAGAGTGTCTACACTTTTTACTTTGAATCCCGCTTTTTGGAGGCCATCTCTGCTATCAACTGGGTCAACACATGAGTCTAAACTTTTAATAACTTTACTAGTCTTCAGCTGACAGGTATAAAAGTTATTTTTGCAGCTTTCAAACTCCTTTACTACTTTACGATAACTGCTTTCATCAATATATTTTATTTTTGTCTCCTCAATGGTACCACGCTGGATGGGAATTACATAAAATAAGTTCTCGCCAATAACTGAAATTAACTTCTTTATTAAGTCGTACGAATTTTTCTCCCTTAAATAAATTGGAGGTGGTTTGAAAGACTTGGGTGCCGCTTTAGGTTCACTTGTTTTGCTATGTAAAATAGCAAAACGATTTTTGGAATTTATTCCGTTAGACATTGGTGCAAACTGCGAAGATTTGGGGCTACGACCTCTTTTTAATAATATGTATCTGTCCATTCCCACTTGCGTCTTGGGTTTTTCTGCATTATCCATAGTAGTTTTAATTATACGCTGTTCATAAGGCGACTTGTTTGTAGTTATTTTATTGTCATCACTTAAATAAAGCGATGAACAAGATTGGGCACGAATAACTGGCGTAGCATTTATACACAAAATGTCACTAGTTCTTTTGTTTTTATTTATTTCAATATTGTCCACATTTTTTTACTTAAATTAAAGAGGCTCATTAGCCCCTATTGTTTATATTTTATTTTCAAAGATGCAATGCAATATGCGGTTGTAAAGAGAGATCGTAAAAAATTGCAGACAACTTTGTTGTTGTATTAAATACAGGTTTGTTTTTTTGCTTTTGTTTGAAATTATCCACAATGTACGTTTTTGTCCTTTTTTTTTTTTTTGTTAATAGCGAGCTTAAAAAAATCGCGTCACCACTTATCAACGCAGAAACAGAAACAAATGACATCGAAAAAGGCAAATGAAATTTGTTGGACATTTGAAAAAGGTTTTTACTCCAAATGTATCGACCGATATAGTTGAGTTGTCGAAGCTAGTGCTGCAGTATCCTTCAGATTTCCATTTAGTGATATTGAAAAGGCAATAATTGATTTAAACACAAGATACCCGTGTGGCCAAAAAAGTGTTCTTTATTTTTAATGCAATTTTACGTCTTAAGTACTATCCTCTAGAATTGAAGGTTTCGTTATAACTATGATTCCTCAACTAGGAAAAGACCACACAAAGCTAGATTCATACAGGCCTATAAGCCTTTTATCTAATATGTCAAAGCTGTTTGAGAGGATGTTAATAACTAAGCTGAACCCCATTTGGCGACAAAGGATTATCATCATTACCATCAATTCGGCTTTAGAAAAAAACATAGTACAATCGAACAAACTCACAGGTGAGTCAACGTAGTTAAGAAGACCTTTGAAGAAAGAAAATACTGCTCTACGCTTTTTTTGTCGACGTTTCTCAAGCATTCGATACGGAATGGCATGCTGGCCTCATTTACAAGTTAAAACTGAATTTGCTCCCTGGTATACATATAGAAAACTCGAACATCCACAAAGATCTAAACGTGCCATCAGTTAAAACAGAAATAGAAGTTTGCAGTTACGTATTTCAAGATGCTTGAAACACATTCAAATCCGCTGGCCCGCAACATACTAAATGAACGTGGGTACATTCGTCTAAGAAGGAGGGACATTGCTTCTCTCACCCGAACGTCAGAGGGATGACCCGAAAATAATAGCAGCAACCCTGAAACATATAATTTTTTTGTCTAGCACTGGCTGAACTTAACAAGTATATTTATTTTAGATTTAAGATATGAGTAAATATTGTTTGTTCATATTTATTGAAGATACAATAAATAATATACGGAAAAAAATGAGCGCATTAATTTATTCGCAAAATAATTAAAAAAGATATATATTATTAAATTTATAAAAACCACAAAATAATAAAAAAAAAATATATGCTGGTATGAAGTTTTTATTAGGGATATTGTATTTAGCAACGTTGAAGTTAAACGTTATCTACGTCGTAAGTTATCAGTACTTAATAAATTCCAAGATCTTCTCGAAAGTATTTTTACTAAATCTGTTGAGTTATCCTGACGAACTTTAACAATTAATTAATTAATAAGCTCCTATATTTTGTAAAGAATTAAAAATAAAAATAAGCGCTTATTTTATTTAATTACCGAGTACATGTTCTGCAGTTCTAGCAGTAAATATTTTAGAAGATTAACTGATTCACTTGTCAGCTGTTTGTATCAAATCCTCAGTATACATAAGGCTTCACTAGTCATCAAATATAACAAAACATGTCATGTACCGGCAGAGCAACGAAATTAATTTGTGCATGTTGATAGAGGTAAAGCCGTAATGACACTTACTTTTTTCGTATTTTCTTAATCTAAGGTTGAAAGAGTAAAATACCTAATGTTAGAAGAAGAGAAATACATAAAAATGAAAACAAAAATGTTTTTATTTCATTTTTGGTTTTCTTTCAATCGTGTATCATTTCATTCCGCAAAAAAACGACAAGATGAAAAAATACAATTTAAAATCGCTATATTCAACAATAAAACCAATGAATTAGCATCACTGTAATAATTTAAACTTTAAATATCATTTTTAAGCTACAATTTTTTAGATTTTTTTTTATTTTTTGCACTTTTTATCGATAACATGTATAGAAATTTTGACATTTGGAGATTTATTTTAAATATAGCTGTAAAAACAGATTTAGGTGTATATAAAAGCAAAATAAAGTTAAACTGTGAGCAATAATTAGTTTCAAATAAATTCTCCCTCACTAGGCAAGTAAGCTGAAAAGAGTTAAGTTGGAGAATATAAAGCTTAAATAAGTTAATGCATTCTAACTTTCTCACAAGAATGGTATTACAAAACCACAAAAAACTGAATAGATCATAAAGTATTGAAAGGAAATAAAGAGTACTTAAAGCTTTTTGCATAATGTAAATAAGTCTTTTCTTTTTTACAACAATTAAAGCATGAATAATAAAAACTAAACAAATACAATAGATTTTAATTTAACATTACTTAAAAATACATAGTTGTTCACCAACAATAGCTGAACTCTTGGCTCTGTTATTCAAAATCTTAAAAAGATGGTGTCATTACGGCTTAACGAATGCGTGATTATTGCATTTTCTGTTTAAACATAATTTTCTGTTTTCCAACAATGTTGTTTGAATGCTTATTACACAGCAGATAGTAGGAGTACCGTTGAGCAACAGATGGCGCTGTTAGCAAATACTACTGTCAACCTAAAATAGCAAAACAGCGTCATTGTCATGTTATAAAAGAGTTTTTTTAACATATGTTTTAACAACCATGTTAAAACTTGGAAAAAACATTAACATGGGCAGTCTATATTTAATACTAAAATGATGTTAGTGTTAATGTTTATCATTTTATGTCTAATGTAGACTGGGGGTAAAATGGTAAGACAAAATGTACAAATGTATGTGTGTATATTCAAAATTCGTTATTTAAACTGGATTCACCCATTTTGCTCGACAAAATTTTTGTTCGGACATTTTTTTTATATGTAGTCTCTTAAGGTATGTGTTTTACATATGGTTTATAATTTTCGTGTTCAAAGTTTGAACTTCAAACGTACCCATGTTACGTACATATGACATAACCTCCTGTTGTTGAAAACAAAAATCAAATATTTAAAACAACTGGTCTTCAAAGCGTGGTTTAGATGGATTATTTTTTTAAATTATAAGACTATATAATAAAACTAATAATAAAAGCTTTATTGGAACCTGCTGTAATAAGTTATTAGCCAATTTTGCATGTTTTTGCAGCCATTTCATTTTATTAGAAACCCGCTAGTGATGTCAACTATGCAAAGAACTACCGTTATGTGTTTGGGAGCTTCTACAACAGTACAGAAAAAATAATTATAATAAATAATACAATAAGTAATAATTATTTTCATTTGAACTATATCAGCAACAATTAAATGAATAATTTTGTTGATGTTAATGTCAATTTATTTGCACTCTTTTTTTATTAGGAATAAAATATTTTGTATCCTAATTCTTATGACAAATTAAATTTCTTTAAAATAATTGAGTCGTTGCTCCATTTAATTTTTTTCATGATTTGCATTTGAATGGCGTTAAAAATTCACAAGCCGAAATATACTTATTTTATACATTTTGTGGTCTTATTGCATGGAAGTGTAATATGAAATAATAGTTATCCATTTTAGCTGCAAAAAAAGGTTTTGGTATGCGCCAATGTAGTTGTCTCATTGTCAATGGCAATGATTTGATGAAAACGTTGATTTTCTTTTACTGGAATGTAAAAATCGAATAGTTCATTTACTTATACATATATTTTATTTTAATATCATTTCATTCTTCTTTGGTACAGTAAAACAAAAAACCAAAAAAAAACTAAAATTATATTTAATTTTAAAATAAAATGTTGAAAAAGAAAGAAAGAAATTACAATACTTATATTTCTTAAATTACATAGCGAAGATTTTTCACCATAGTTGCAGTATGATTGATAAATTCTGATAATGCTTCTTAATATATTGCAATATAAATAATTCTTGCAAAAAAAAACCGACTTCAAAACAGACAAACTTAAAAGCATGTTTCTTTAAGACGGTAACTATTGCGACACCCTGTAATTTCCGAATTCAAATTTTATACTAGTTATAGCGGTCGCAGCAATACAGGTTCGTTGTACATTTCAAACTTCTGTCTGTAACGGTTTAAAAGTTTGGTCATATATGTACATCAAATTACATAAACTATTGCGACACCTTGTAATTTATAATTTTAAATAATTATACTTATTATAACAGATATAGTAATGGACAATCTGTCTAATTGTTAAGTGTTTATCAATAACTGTTTAAAAGATAGGGTCATATATATCAAATGACGTCACCTATTGGGACACCCTTTAAATTCAAATTTTAATATAAATACTTTTTAAAGAACACTTTGTAGTACAGATTCTTTTTAAATTTTAACTTTGTATCCATATACATCAAATTACATCAACTATTGGGACACCCTGTAATTTCCAATTTTAAATATTTATACTTGTTTTTATTCGAGACATAGTAGTGAACATTTTGTCTATTTTTCAAGTGTTTGTCTATAACGGTTCCAAACATGAGGACATAATGGTCAAATAACATCAATAATGGGGACACCCTTTAATTTATAGATCCAAGTTTTATACTTGTTTGAATAGCGGACTAAGCAATATAGGTTCTTTGTAAATTTCAACTGTCTATCTATAACAGTTGAAAAGTTTGGCCATATATATTACTTTTACATTAACTATTGGGACACCCTTTAATTTCCAAATTCATATTTTACACTTGTTATTTTAGCGGACTTAGCAATACAAGTACTTTGTAAATTTCAACTGTCTGTCTATAAAGGTTCAAAAGTTTGGCCATATATATATCAAAATAAACCAACTAATGGGACACCCTTTAATTTCTAATTTTAAATATTTATACTTATTATAACAGACATAGTAACGAACATTCTGTGCAACTTTCAAGTGTTTGTCTATAACGGTTCAAAAGATAGGAGAATAAAGGTGAAATTAAGTCACCTATGGGGTCACCCTTTAATTTTTAATTTTATTTTTTAATTACTTTTTGTTTTTTTTTTTTTTTTTTTTTTAAAGAGAAGTACCACTCAGGCAGTTAATGCCTACATAAACTGTGGTACTTCCTTTGGAAAGGGATAGTAGTAGATAAGACAGATGGTTAGTGATAGTGAAGCTTCGATTCTGGCAACACTGCAATTGCACGTTATGATTATTTTTAGAACAGTATTGCTGCGCCTCTGGTGTTATTTAGGCGAATTAGTTTGAAGCTAGCATAGCCAATTTATAATTATTTTACTTCGCCGGCGATTTAGTGCTATGTGGTAATACCGGCGAAGGAGGGCGCTGTGATATGCATTATTATAAAGAAAAATTAATACATATCAGAAAAATTGATGTTGCCACGGCTGAGATTTGAACTCGTGACCATTGCTTAGTAGTCAACGTGCTAACCACTTAAGCTACAGCACCCTGTTGTTGGGAGCTACAGTGATACGCACTTTTTTTTATTTTAAATTGGTGACCTATAATGTTCATAATACACGTAAAAAACATGTATGTTGTATGGGGACACCCTTTAATTTTAAAAATTTTGAACTTCTTTTAACGTCTCAAGTAAGTGATTTGCAGCACTTTCGATACCCACAATACCTCAGTAGCATTTTTTTGTCCTACGGTACAAAGTTGTTAATTAGGTGATATGACAGTTTACACAGTTTGCTTACCGTTTAAAAAATATTTATTATAGTAAAGTAAATTTTTAATTTAATTCAGTCTTTCTTAGTACAGGTAAAAGCACAAAAAATATTATACCTTTATATTATACCCTCCTGGCCCTAGTTTTGAAAACAGACATATCTCATTGGATCCACAAAAAATAAAGATCTATGTTTTAAATTTCATTAAATTCGATTTAGCCGTGATTGACGTGTAAGTAATCAAACTTGCAAATACATAGATATATAATATATGTATGTATGTATATGTACGATTTAAATCTGCGCACATTAAATTACTAACAAAAATTAGAATAAAGATATTGGTTAATTTGAAACTCCTTAAATTCATGATAAAAATGTGTAAGCGGAATTTTTGAAAATAAAAGTGAACACCTGTTGTCATATAGTTTTACACATCAAATAGAGCGTGCGTTAAATAAAACACTAACACATGTTATTGCACAAAGATATCTAACATATGTTATGTTTCAAGAGGTTTACACTATGTGTATAGTTGTACATATGGAAAATCTGACATTCCATATGACTTGTACATGCAATGTAAACACGCTTTTAGAGAGTGAGAGAAGTGATTTTGTCCTGACAACTCCTAGCTTGATTTAGGGCCTGTTTTTATAAAACAAATCCTTCTCACATGTAGGTTTCGTTTTCAAACAATAAAGCTTTAAATTTGGTATTTATAAAACATTTGAAAATTTTCGTTTTTTTTTTTCATTCTGAAGTATAGAAAGCTTTTTAGACATTAAAATAATGATGTGCGTTAAATCAACTGAAAAAATATTATAATTCAAAATTCAGCTAAACCAGAATAATTTTTTTTTTTCTTTAAATGTTAAACAACCAATCGAATAAAATACGTAAAACAAATGATTTTCTTTAATTTAAACTTTGCAAAAAAGTAAACTACACGGTCCGTTAGAATCACTGATTTTACGTTTGTTTTTTCAAATGCCAGTGTAATGAATGTAACAACAAATACCATTAAAGTCAAAAAAAATTCTATCGTTTTTGCTAAATCTCCTTTATTTTGAGTTAGATATATTTCAAGTAGTAAAGAAAATAAGCGAAAAAGTTAAATGCATCGTAAATCGGTTTAAAAATAAACGTTAAAATCAGTTAAATATTTTTTTCTCTTCATTTTTAATCTTTATTTATTTTTTTGTATTTATTTAGAAATTAAATACTTTTTTGATAAACTACAATCAGTTATTGTAAAAATATTTTGAGTGTAGAAACCATAAATAAATTAAAAAATGTAAAGATCTTTTTTGTCACTCACATGAAAAATACTAAAACGTAAATGGGTTTTCTTTCGCTTTTTTTACGAAAGAACATAATAGGTATTTCATTTTATAAAAACAGCCCCTTAGTTTAATTTTAGTCCGGACAAAATTGTATTGAGTTGCCATTAAAATTTTTTTTTTAGAAAAAGCTGAATTGAGTTGCTATTATAGTGTTTGCATATTATGAAATTTTGGCATTTGTATTGTTTGTGTTTATTATCAAGAAATATTTTTTATTAAAAAAAAATTACTTTATAAGAATGGAGTTAAATGAAGCAGTTGTCCTCAAGCTTATGGAAATGAAAAAGTCCAGAAGAAAATGCATGTACGACATGAGCAGTAGCTCATATAAAAATAATCATGCAAAGCAAAGCATTTGGACGACAATAGCTAACGCCCTTAAAATTGAACGTAAGTAAACGTAGTGGGGTCCAAGCGATGAAAATTAACAAAGGATTTTACATCATTTAGGCGCATCTCAGGACCAATGCGTGATAGTTTCCCATTGCAGTTCTTTGCTTCAATAGGTATTTCTTTTACTGCAATTCTTTTTTCCATTTTGTTATTTTAACAGCCATTGATACTCGTAGAATTTTCTTTAATATGTTTTAATAAGCAAAATGTTAAAATAATAAAAGATATGCAATTTCACACCAAGATTTTATTTTTAATCACTTGCTGCTTTGTTGCCACTTTGTAAAATTAATATGACTTGTTTATTTATGTACTCATATGGCAGCTTTGTTAGTCCAGGCAAATTTTTCGAAATGGGTGAATCGTGTAGAAAACTCTCAGAAAAAAATATTTGTTCTCACAAAAATTTTGTCTGGAAAATATGGGTGAATCCAGCTTCATAAGTGAAATTGTGTGAAAATGAGAATAATTTTTCTTAAAAATCTAAGAAAACATTTAATTTGTGTTTAATTTTATTTATATGATTTTAAAGTTTAATTTTAGAGAAATATATCAGTTCACTTAGTTTGTGCTTGCGATTTGAAGTCGTCAAATTATGCGATTTCAAATTTCATCGCAAATTTTAAGGGATTTGAGATTGTCGGACCAGAGGGCGAAGCCGATATGAAATGACGAACGGTAGCGGCAAAAGAAGAATATACTCGGCGGCGGCTGAAAGCCGAATGCCTATCAAAAAGCGGCTGCTAAGCAAATATAACCGGCTAAGGCAGAAACTCGCTTACAAATTTGGAAAGTTTTTTGTACAAAAATATCGCTCGTTTAATCTCCCCCAGGGGTACTAATTGCAATCGACCTTTTTACTGCTTTGACGCAGTGCTTTCGGGGAATAAAGAGGAAGACACTCGGGGTTCCTAGAACCTTTATATGCATTTATAGGTATTTCGAGGCCCGACCAGAGTCCTAACGTTTGGCACTACGGGAATCGGTAGCCCACCGCACATCACTGTAACCGGTTATTAATAAGGCATCCATGTAGTTTGAGCCAATGTTTGCAGGGATGGTGTACGGTTGGTGATGTGCGCCGTTGCGCTCTCAACAAAAGGCACCAATAGTGATAGTCCTCAAAACACTTCTAAACAAGGGGTTGGAACATGGGTTTAGGCTTTCCATGTTCTATAAATTGCTACTCATTTTACCAAACTTGTATTGCACAATGAGGGCGCTAGGCTATGCCCAAATTATACTTAGCGGTAAGAACACTATCAGGTTAGGCCATCCTGACAGGTACTGCGCTAGTGTGCCTCGATAGACCGATTGGTAGCGCGCAAGTCTATCAGTCTAAAGGATGCGGGTTCGATTCCGGCCAAAGACTCTGGGTGTTGTCTGCAGACAAGCAAAAAAGCTTCGCGGAGTTAGTGTTGTCTTTAAAAAAAAAAGTAATCTTGATCACACACCGGACCCCTAATGTGAGATAGTCGTACATACATATTTATGTATGTCTATAAAAAAAAAGATATTTCACAAAATCGCATTTTAAGTTTTAAACCGATTTTAAATCCCTCGCATAATTTTACCTTATTCTGTAAATCACTTAACACAGTAGGGGTGGTTCAAGTTTATAAAATTATCAAGCTTTAAAATAAATAATATCAAATTAAATAAGAAAACCCAGCTTAACTGATGAAGCCAGATACAAGTTTTAGCTGATCACATCAGCGGCGGCTAAATGCTTCCAATTAAAGTCGGTGGTACCTATTAACCAAACGGCTTCGCGGTCTGCTCATAATAGGTTAATGAATTTATAAAATATGGTTTCGGTTACAGTAATTTAACAAATATGTATTGTCCCGCAAGTTTATATCCAAACTTGAGAGGCCCACAATTCGGAAAATAGGATTGTCGGACGGTTTTCTTAATTTCATCAAACTGTAGTCAAATCAGTTCAAAAATAAGACTAATTCTATTGACTGGTATTCTGTTTACTTTTCATAGCTTTGCTACCGAATACATTGACTATACAATGACTAATTACTACAAAAAAACGAAAGTATTACACATCAGTGTTGGAATCTGACAGTGTTTAAATTGTACCGTGCCAGTGTTAAAACCAAATCAGCATCAATTGTAACAACATTTGACATTCTGGATCGACATTAAAAGATGCTAATTAAAACTTTAACACTAGGATATTTTAAAGTGATGGTAATTGCCCTTGATTCCTTGAATTTCTTTTCTGTGGATATTAGTCAACGAAAATCAAAGCATATACAAATTTTTAAGATTAAGGTAAATGAAATCCAACAGCAATTCCAAAAATAAATACCAAAAATCCTAAAATTGGAATTTTTAGGCTTTAGCTCATAAAGTCCACATATGGACTAGATTTGGTTCATAAAATACTTTCAGAAATAGTTTGGAATATATATATTTATATATAGCTTTTTTACAGCAGTATTATTTTTCCGATGTCTCTGGTTTTTTAGTACATCTAGGCTAATGACAAAATTTCGATGTAAAATAGATCAAATTGATATAAAATTTTTATATATGTATTCTTTAAGAATATATTTGAATAAAAAAAGATTAATGACACTTTTTTAGGCTAAAATACACAAAAATGCAATAATTTTGCAGTTTTTAACGAAAACAGTTCTTAACGAAAAAACTGCAAAAAAATGACCTAATACTAAATAGATCTTTAAGACGATGTAAAATAGAAAAACTGCCAAGCCCTAAAAAAATTTGAGGGTGTGATGTTCTCAATTTTGAGGCCACATAGAGCCGCCATTGGTAAGTGAATGATTCCTACGTCCATGTCAAATTTTGGATCAATCGAACTAGCCCTTTACAGATGACCCTTTACACTGTGCAATGTTGTGATCTCGCTACACTACAATTGTAATCAAGTGCTTGAAACTTCACTAGTCATGGGATCTTCATCCGATTAAGTATTTGGAAGAACAAAAAGACCTTACGATTTCTCACCAGAAAAAATGAAAAAATATATCAGCCGAATAATGCCGGAAACTGATTAATAGGTTTAGCAGAGTAAATAAGAAAGATCCTGAACATAAATCAAGCATGTTGCTATTTGGACAGGGTTGGCGAACTGTGAAGATAGTAGTGTAAAAAAAAATATTAAGTAAAAAATTTATTGAATAAATTTTATATGAAATTATACCAAAAAAGCATTAAGTGTACCAGGGTAACACTATTGTGTGTATTGTACCAAATTTGGTACAATTGTACCACATATCCCAACACTGTTACAGATGTGCAAGTATATATATATATATGTTCATATAAGCATATATAAATATGTATATATACACAGTAAACAAACATACATACATACATGCGTATGCATAAGGATATGATATAAATTTTAAACATATTGAAATTTACCTTTGCAAGTTCTCGGGTTTACCCCACCCTCTTTCAAAGAAACGAGTAATCAACATTCGTCGATATATACTATCCAATTTACTAGGTGCCATTTTATGTATGTAAGTATGTATATTACGAAAAAAGTTATGAAATATACATATGTATGTAGTTGAATAAAGGTATTACTTACAAGTACTAACACAGCGTTGCCAGAATATTTTAAAAATTAAATGCTAAAAAATCGTCTTTTGTCTAAAATATTAAGATTCCAGTTTGATGTACATACATATCTGTTTAATTATTTTACTTTACTTTTTAGATTAATTTATACAATTACTTTTTGGGCAAAAATAACTAAATATCGTTGGAAAATATTAAAAACATTTTTTGCTTATATTGTAATTTACTAGCTTTCGAGTTTTCGTTACACTGTTTTCCTTAAGACAAAAAGTAGATACACCAAAATCAATATTCCTTCACTTGAAGTAAAAACAACAAAAAACAAACGATCGTAATGCTGGATGTCAAACGCTTGTACGTGTGCTGGATGCTTTGATATTCACATGCCGAATAATCCTTCAAGCATTCATTTTTAACTTGATTATTCTGTCTACATTGTGCTCAAGTATCACAACTTCCGTCTAAAATTCAAGCGCAGCTCATTTATTACTTTTTCTAATCTCGATGTTGTTTTTAAATATTGCAATAAAATTAAACATTGCTCATCATTAAAATTACGGTCAATATATTCGGCATTTCTTACATCCTAAACAGCAGGCAATGACCGCTATACGTAAATAAATTCAGCCAGTTCTTTATTTTTCTTCCGACATTTTTGGCAACCGCATAACCTGAAATCTAATTTAAAATAACAAACATGTACGTGCTTTAAGAACAAACACATTAAATATATGAATATGTGACACCAAGCATGCCAGATATTAAAGATTTTTGATTTTTCATCCAGCATCGTCTGTGTAACACATACAAATATATTCATACGAATACCATAATGCTATTTTGACCGTGTCACTGCTTTTAAATTTGGACAGAAAATCGGCAGACAGACGAGATTTGTGGCAAGCGGTTGAAGAGGTAGAATGTGTATTGCATTACTATCTATAGAAATCTCATTTGTCTGCCTATTTTCTGTCCAAATGTAAAGCAGTGTTTCTATGCCGCTTAAGGTGTGTTTAGACTACGTGTAGCGTTGTGTTGCCGATCGGCTAGTGTCACCATTACATAATAGAGAGTCTTAATTGCCGTTTGCGTTTTAATAACTAGTTCATGTTACATTTCCCACAAGCAGTTGAAATAAACAACAGCTAAGTAGTCTGCAAAATAATGCAAAGATCAGCGTTTCGTATTACATCCAAAATATCTTCACTATTTAAGCAAATTCGCGGAGCAAGCCTTAAACAAATAAAACATTTACCTCTGTCCTTGAAACATTCTTTATAAAATTATTACATGGCGATCCTGCCAATAAGAAGCTGATCCTGCTAATAAAAAGCGGATCCTGCCAAATTTCTGACAGAAGCAAATTTTGAACAACATCGTAAAGCAGCCTGGCGAAAAGGCTTCATCCTTAAACACAAGATGGCTGTCCTTCAACTACTAATAGAAGGATGATTTAGCCAGGGGGGTTAATGCGTAATTCGATTCGAAAAGGAAATCATTCGAATTAGTATGACTTTAACATTGTGTTTCGAAAACGATTTCTTTCGAATTGAAATACGCAGTAGCCTCTCAGGTTGGAAAAATTTAAAAACATGATTGCATATCCTCTTTTTTGTTTACTTTGTTTCCTTTAGATTAAAACATATTTGCAGAAAAGTAGACCATTGAGTAACTTACATGAAAGAAATAATAGGAACATTTTTCAATAATTGTGTTTAAATTGCACAAAACAGAAAAATTTTTGCAAAAAATTAATGAAAAAGGACAAATGTACAGTTATTGTGACGAAACCAATTTGTTAGTGCCTTAGTGTGAATTGCGTTATTTTAAATCAGTGTTTCAAAAATTACTGAACATTATTTTGTTCAGTTCAGAAACGAAATCTATTTTTTAGTGTTTGTGTATTTTTACACCACCTGAATACAATACATAACTGTAAAAACTGTTGAATTGTAGTGGTTGTGTTCTACAATATGTTTTATCGTTCTGTAGTGTTTTTTTTTGTACATACATATGTAAATAGTAAATGCACAAATTATACATTAAGAGTAATGTAGTGATCATTTTACCTAATAAATTACTTTTTTAATTTTCAAGGTAATAAAAACCAGTGACTTAATGTTAAAAATTGTTGTTTTTATACTAAGTTTTTATGGTCAGTTATTGCAACTTTTCGGTCAAATATAAACTTTAAAACTAAAAGACCTATCTAGAAACAATAGAAGAAACAGTAAAAAATAGATAGAAAATTCAATAGTTCAAACCGTAATATAATTTTTAAATACAGCTTCAAAGTCGATTTCAAATAAGGAAAAGATAACTATGTATGTCGAAGACGCATTATCAAGAATAAGAATACAATAGAATTTAAAGACATGAATCAGAAATTAAATAATGTTCTTAAAGTTACGACTATATCGATGACAAATAATAAGGAAAAAGAGTAGTAAAACAAATAATGAGGAATGAGGATCGTAAAATCAGTTTTTTCATATATGAAAATATATGATTTGTTTACTTTTTTTGTTATTGAACAAAAAAAAAATTGGTAAATGGCAAAGGTACGAGAGCAAAACGCCAGGGTAAAATAAATAATAGTTTAATGGTGCTCCTCCAGTGAAAAAAATTGAGTTTAATGGTTCTCCTCCAGGGAAAAATTCAGTTTACATAAAGGTGCTCATACAAGCTATTGTGAGTGAGATGTAAACCACTCGGAGGCCGAGCAACAAGGATGGCCTGATTGACTTTAAGCGATAATGACAATGATGCGCGTACGTGTTCCCCAACCCTGAGCTACTTTACGACTGTGATTTGTTTACTAGTAAGAAAATTTAATTGGGACAATTTTTCTTTAGTCTTGGGAAAGTGGTCGGTAAACTAAATATTGAAAAAATTACATGTGGCACCCAGTTAAAAAATTCACGAATTTATCTCAGCAAATGAATTTAAGATAAAAAGAATGCCAATAATGCTGAAATATCACGATAATCCGATAGAAGGTGGATATTGTGGAGTTTATAGAACGTTAGAAAAAATTAAGACATTTCTACTGTACTATGTTAAAACTTGTCACAACGCTTACACGCCAACGTTTACAAAAGCATTCGATACGGTATATGTGGATACAATAGAATGCTTTCCAAAATCCAAGGATATGAATTTGCAATCACCATAATTTGTGATTTAACAAAATTCTTGGTAACTATTCCAATACCTGCATCAATAGACAAAACCGATTAGGATGAATTGTTAAATTCATGTATTATTTCAGTACAACACTATCGACAATACATAATTACTGTTCTTACGAGTCTTTTCAAGAATACCAAATTCTTTTCCACAATTTAATGAAGAAGATAGAATGAAACCACTGTTTAATGTGAACGATTACTCTAAGGAAGTAAAATTTAGGTTAGAATTAGCACATAAAAGAGCTAAACGATAAGACATTTTTAGATTATAACTTGCCAATATACGATTTGTCAGAAATATAAAGTATAAATTAACTAAATAAACATTATTGTAAAAGAATATCCATAAAATTCACGTTATATGAACATTCTTATGAAAAGCAGAGGTGTAGTGTGACTGATCATATGGAATGTTAGATTTTCCATATGTAAAACTATAAACTTAATGTGAACCTCTTGAAATATAACATACATATGTTGTTTTCCTTTGTACAATAACATGTGTTAGATTTTTATTTAAAGCAGGCTCTATTTCGTTTGTAAACTCAAGGCGAATTCATTCAGGTATGAGCGATTGTCCACTGATTACACTGTGCTCGAATTTGACACTTATTTTTTTTAACAAGCTGGGCACCCTACTGGTAAAGCTAATTGGAGTACGCTGAATTCAATAGCAATAGCCGTTTTTAGAAGTTAGCGCTAGTATTTGCTATATTCGCGATTCTTCTTTTAAGTTCCAGCAAATGTCACCTAACAATGAATCCAATTTTTTACCACTGTACCAGTGTTCAAGTCTGGCCGTCACTTGAAGAAACCACGCTCGTTAGAATCAGCTGGTGATTGTTCAGCAAACTTGTTGGTATGAAAATGCAAAAAATGAATCTTTAAAGATATTTTATCATTAATACGATGAAAAGCGGTAAGCATTTTTTCGATATGAATGCGCCAGTTGTCAAACCGATTAATTCCTAAAACGTTGCCAATAACCGCATTTACAGAGTTCCATGCCTCAAGCTCATCCATACTGAGGGCATCTTCAAATAACTTATTCCTCATCAAGCGACGGATATCTGGCCCATTAAGTATACCTGTAAAAAACGAAATATGAATTCAGATTTTCAACATATTAGTATGAGATAAATTAATACAAACCTTCTTTTATTTTCATACTACTTAATCTTGGAAAAATACGACATAATTCGTTAAAGGAATTTCCTCCGGATTAAGTAATTTAATAAAGTTTTTCACAATGCCTAGTTTTATATGTAGCGGCGGTAACAAAACAAGTGGATTTTCAACAATGTTTTTTTCACAATTTAACTTTTTCACGTTGAGCCCAGTCATGTTTATTGTACTGATCACCACTATGGTCAAAACAGTATAAAAATATCGTTTTTATAGTATGTTAGCGTACAAATTTTAAATCGCGAATATCACGAAAATGAGCGCTAACTTCAAAAGCGGTTAATGCCATTGAATTCTGCCCAGCTTGTTAAAATTTGCGACTAGCACAGTGTTATTTTTTGTTGTAGTGCTCACACCTGGTATGAATTCGCCTTGGTAAAACTATATAACAACAGCTGCGTCCAGTGATGTTAACTTTTATTTTAAAAAATTCCGCTAATATATTTTTATCATGAAGTTAATTAGTGCAAAATTAACCAATATCTTTATTCTAGCTTTTGTTAAGTTTTTTTCGTCTTTTCTTAATCTAAGATTGAAAGAGTGAAATAGCTAATATTAGAAGAGAAATACATATATAAAATCAAAACAAAATTGTGTTTATTTTTGTTTACTTCTTCTTGTTTTCTTTCAATGGTGTATCATTTCACTCCGAAAAAAACGCCAAGATGAAAAAAATCCAATTTAAAATCGCTATATTCGTTAACAAAATTAATGAAGTAGCATCACTGTAATATTCTAAGCTTGAAAGGTTGCTGGCGGGTAGCGCCTAAACGGTAAATTTCTCGCAAATGATACCACATTTTATTCCCTACTACTAATGGATACCAATTCCAATTTTCAGATTTTTGGCACCGATTAGTTTTCGAATTTTATAGGGAAAATACTATTTAGCGCAATTTAGCCTTATAAAAGGTTGTTGGAGGATAGCGCCTAAACGGTTAGTTTTTTTCGCAAATGATACTTAGTACATGTCATTTCTACTAGTAATGGCTACCAATTCCAATTTTCATATTTTTGGCACCGCTTAATTTACTGATTTTATAGGAAAAATACTACTTAGTGCAATTTAGGCCTTATAAAAGGTTGTTGGCGGGTAGCGCCTAAAAGGTTAATTTCTCGCAAATTGCAGTTAGTACGTCTCATTTCTACTACAAATTCTAGTTTTCAGATTTTTGGCAGCGCTCAGTTTACGGATTTTATAGGAAAATACTATTTAGCGTAATTTAGGCCTTATAAAAAGTTGTTGGCTGGTAGCGCCTAAACAGTTAATTTCTCGTAAATGACACTTAGTACATCTTATTCCAACTACTAATGGCTACCAATTCCAATTTTCATAGTTTTGGCACCACTTAATTTACAGATTTTGAAGTCTTTAAAAGACGTATATTTTATGTCTAATAGCTCACAGAATACTGTGAGTAATGACGTAAATAACCAACATAAAATGATTAAATACTGTTTACATGCCGTCAAACTTTGTAATAGTTTTACATTTACAACAACAACACAGGCACATAAAAAAGTTGTTAAGCGGTTGATTTTCAAAATGCATATTTATTTCTTCACTTACATTTCACTCAGGCATATTTAACTATGACTTGGCTACACTGCTTTAATACAATGTTTTTGTATAGAATCTGGTTTGTTTTTATTTTAACACAATCTGTTTCTACACATGATGACAGCAACAAATTGTTACAAGTTAGTTTTAAAGTTAAAAAAACCTCAAATGAATATTTAGTTGTATTTAAAAATTATTATCTACGTCCTACTAGAGAGAAATATATTCGTGCTGCTTTAAGGGGACATAATGTAAGTATATAATTTCGATAGACTTGCATATTCATGTCAGTGAAACAAGCCGTGCGGCGGCAGCGGCGGCTGGGAAATTTTTAACCGGCGGCGGGACGGGTCAATTTCGGCTTGACTTTATTATATTCTTGCTTAAATAAAACTTATCTATATAATCAATCAATTAATTGCACTTTCGTTTAAATATTTTGTTTTTGATAACGTTTTTATTTATTTTATATATAATTTTATTAACATTTTAATTCAAATCAAAATTTTACTAAAATCCGATTTTAAAAAAATTTTGAATTTTACTAAAATTTCGATTTAAGTTAAAATTTTGAATTTTACTAAAATTTCAATTTAAGTTAAAATTTTATTAAAATTATATATAAAACAAATAAAAATTTTAAAAAATCGATATTTGGGTAAAATTTAAAATTCCCCAATTTTAGAAAAATAAGTTTTCTTTTTTAATATAATTTAGATAAAAATATTACATAGGAATTTGGCCGGAGATCATAAATGAATGCTATAAACACATGTACAACGAAAAAAATAATTCTGATATCCCATGAATTTTTTCATAAATATTATGAAAAAGAAAGTGAATTGAACTTTAAGACAAAATTTGTCAGTAGACTTATAATAAATAAATGTTCTTATTATTTAAGTTTTCTGCAATAACTTATATATATGTAATTAATTCGGAAATATATTTTTCATTATGTCGGTCGATATAAAATACATTGAAAACTGAAATTTATATCTAAAAAAATCTTTGTACTTTAGAATATATAGTTGAAATAATCAAAAAGGTTTTTTATAACATTATATATCAACAGTAAAAAATTTACATTATTTAGACTAAAACTTAATTTAAAAGCAAATAATTAACAAAAAATAAGAACATAATGTTAAAATTGTTTCTTAAGATTTATTTTAATTGTGCTGAGTTTATACGAATGCTTGAACATTAATATACAAAAAAGTTATTTTTATTGATAAATTAATACTACAATTTTTACGCTGATAAACAAAATTTTTGGCGGTTAAATTTATACAAGCCGTCAAAAACGGCGAATGATTCTGAGCGATCAAAACGGCGGCGGTGACGTGTTTGAAAAACTATCGGCGGCGGCGCTCCGTCGGCTCTGAGCGGATCGGCTTGTTTCTCTGATTCATGTATGTATGTGCAGTGGCACAGAAAACCAGTGTTACCGTTGTACGACTAAAGTCGCAATTTGCAACCTTTTTGGTGGACTGCGACTTTTTCACACTCATATAATTATGCTACTTTTCCTACCCCTTTTTTAAAAAACAAAAAAAAAGAAAAGCGACAGACAACGCTTCCACTATGGTTGGAAGAAATGTTGGAGTGTACAAACACAGCCAAGTGTTTCATCTTGGCTGTGTTTGCCACTCTCTGAATCTTATAAACATTTCGGCGTTAAAATGCATACCCGGAGACGTAGAGAAGTTATCCAAGGTAATTTTTAACTTTTTTAGAAGTTTAAACAAGCGTTTAAATTTTAAAAAGTTGTAGAGCATTCTTGACGTTACAGAGCACAAGCTTTTAAGGCTTTCGGACACCAGATGGCTTTCGTTCAAATCGGTAGCAAATAGAATTTTAGAACAATTTCATTCGGGCGAAATTTGAAGAAAAGAGTGCAAAAACATTGGATAAAATACGTCGTCTACCAATTGCATTTATTTAAAATTTTTAGTGTACATTTCAGGTATTATGAATAAATTTACAAATGCTTACAGAGTGAGCCATCTCAAATAATATAACTGATATCATATACAAAGGAGATTTTACTCCAAATTTTTCAAAATTTTCTGAAAAAAGAATATATATTGGTCACAAAGCTAGAAAATATAAGTTATAGAGACACACTAAACATCAAAGATGTTATAAATATTTATATAGGCCATGAATCTGAAACTGCAATACATACTGAAAATATGCTTAATATTGAATGCATTGCGATCAAACAAAAACTTTGTGATGAAATATTGTTAAGGATAAACATTAATGATATGAAACTGAGTATTTTAATCTTCTTACAACCAAAATTTTTTACCTGTAAAAAAGATATTAGCTATATTGATCTCGTATCAGAATTTAATTATATCATAAGTGAACCTGGGACCCTTATTAGCGAATACAAATTATTGGAAAGTAAAGCTAAGGATAAATCATACGAGCACATTTTTGAAATTAATGATGTTGAGAGTTTTTGGCATACAGTAGGTAGTTTAAAAAATTCCTTAAACGAACCTTTGTATCTAAATTTATACAAATTAGCTGCACAAGTTTTAACTTTACCTCACAATAGAGCATGTGCTGAAAGAATTTTTTCTAAACTGGGTTTATTGAAAAATAAAGTAACTAACAGGTTAAAAGTAGCAACTTGTGGTTCCATGCTATCAGCTCTAAACTTGTTAGATACCGAAATAGAAGACTGGACTCCAAGTAATGAACTTGTACAAGACTACAGAAAGTTGATACATACTTATATAAATGTATATATAAATACAATAAAAAAAATAAAATTTCAATTAATATAAACTGCGTAAACTTACGTTGGTCTTTATAAAAAATAAATAAACAAATAACAAAGTATAAACTAGTCTCTAGTTAATTAAAAATAAATAGTTAAGAAAATTTCAAATTCTGATATATTAGATAAATTTTGAGTTTAGTTTAACTTATCTCTAAATTATGAAAATGGAGTTGGTCTGTTAACGTAGTATATATACCAATGATATAAAAGTGTATATTTTTACACACAATATTACATAAAAAGCTTTTTGTTTTTTGTTGTGTTTGAATTGTTAATTACTTTTTGTTTTGTTTAAATAAAAAAAAAAAAAATTTAAAAAAAGTGTGCGATTTTTTTGGAAAAACGACTTTTTAGTGCGACTTTATTTTGATAAAACGATTTTTTCTGTTACTTTTTCAAAAATTTCGGCGGTAACACTGCAGAAAACTACATACGACGGTTGTCAGATTTTCTCCTAGATTTAGGGGATTTTTTTTTCATTTAGGTGAGAATTTGGGGTTTAACATTTGTTAGGGGGAAAAATTGGGGGTTAACAAATTTTTTTAGGGTGTTTTTTGGGGGATTTTGTTTGTTTTACCAGATGCTTAATTGGTCTATTCCTTTTTTTTTGCAACCAATAAATTAAAGATATATAACAATCAGCTTTCTGATAAGTTCTTCTAAACTATTTAAACAAAGTATTAGAAAGCTGATTATTTTTTGTTATGCGTGTAATATGTCATGAAAAAACAACAACATTCGTACATAAGTAACGAACTCTAATTTTAAGAATAATCTTACAACAACAACACAAAAATCATTAAAGTATGTATTATATATTTATAGTACATACTTTAATATAAAAACTTAAACACCTAAAATTTTTGTTTTGGGAGATTTTTGTTAAAATTGGGATAAATTTAGGGGATTTTTTTATTTCATTAATTTGGATTTTATTTTTTGAAAATTACATAAAAAAATTTATTTATGTAATCAAGAAAAATTATTTTAGGAGATGTTTTTAAAAAAATGCTTGATTTTAGGGGTTGTTTTATTTGCTTTTAGGGGAGGGAGAAAAAAATCTGGCAACCGTGCTACATACCACCTATTTATTTTATTTCTATGAAATATAAGCAAGATGTAGAAATTTCTTTTTAACCAAATTTCTTTTACCCAAAAAATAGCAAATAATCATTTTTTTAAGGCACAGAAGAGTCTACATACTTCATATAAAAAAATGATTTAATGTCCATGTATGTATGTATGTACATATATTAAATATTTCCGAAGCTCCAAAAAATATTTTGTGGGTACACAAATATGCTTTAAAACTCCTCCAGCCAATTTTTCATGAAAAATTACAAAACTTCTCCTAAAATGTGATTCCATTCTTCAGTTAGTCAATTCTTTAGATTATACCTACATACATACATATATTTAGGGTTCCGTACCCAAAGGTTAAAAACGAAACCCTATTGTTTTCACTACAATATCTGTCCGTCTGTCAGCGCCTTTTATCTCTGGAACCGTAATAGGTAGACTTGCATTTTTCACAGATGATGTATATCTGTTGCCGCTACAGCAACAAATACTAAAACTTATAGGGTGTCCCGATAGAGAGGTGTTATTCACGAATATGTGTTTATTTCTTGAACTGTAGGAGGCATAGACTAAAGATTTACAAACAGTAATTAAAACTTAGTTCGCTATATAAACAAGTATAAAAAAATAAACCTAAAAATTAAAGGGTGGTCCGATAGTGGTGGCATTTGCATGTATAAGGCCTAAATTTTGAACCATAGTAGGTAGACGCTTGAAATTTTCACAGAAGGTGTATAACGGTGCCGCTATAGTAGAAAATACTAAAACTTATAGGGTGTTCCGATAGAGAGGTGTTATTCACGAAAACGTGCTTATTTTTGAACTGTAGGACAAGTATAAACAAGTCTAAAAAAATAAACTTAAAAATTAAAGGGTTTTCCGATAGTGGCGTGATTTGCATTTATAAGGCCTAAGTTTTGAACCATAATAAGTAGACTCTTGAAATTTTCACAAATTGTGTATTCTATAACCCCTATAAAAACAGTAAAATTTAAAGAGTTTTCCGACAGTGACGTGATTGGCATGTATAAAGCCTTATTTTTCGAACCGTCGTAGATAGACTCTTATAATTTGCACAGAAGACATGTTTTTCGCGTATAGTGACTTATTTTTTTAATCGTAAAAGACAGACTCTTTATATAATCATAAAAAGAGAAATGCCATTACCGCTATAAAAAATAACAAAATTAAAGGGTGTTCCGACATAGAGATGACTTGAAATGTTGTTCTTCGGCCGCTACAACATTTACTAATGTCTAAAGGGTGGTCCATCAGTGCATTTTTATAGAAAGTGTGTTACCATGGCTGATATGACAACAATTACAAAAAATTAAAGGGTGTTCCAATAGTGATGCAATTTTCGTGAATATGACTTTAATTTTAAAATTAAAGGTTGCCTCATATTTTTTTTTTTAATACTGCTATAATGATTGGGCTTTTTATTTGGATATGTATATATAAAAAAAACAGCAACACTTTATTTCTATTAATTTATTTATTTTCTTTAACACAAATAAACAAAAGGTTGAACACAACCGACACTGTACTTGCTTATTTTAAGAATGAATCAATGACTGTTTTTTTATCAACCAAAAACTAACCTTATATACTAGCGAAAAGTCTCGTGAATGTGTGTCTCGTATAACATTAAAGAATGCCAATTATTTAGGTCAATCGTAGTGTTACTTGAGAAGGGTGCTTGTTTATTACAAAGTAAATTACTCAACATGTGTGGCAATGCACTTAAAATGATATTTGAGCAATTGTACAATGCACCTAAAATAATTTGGGTATTATTCATTAAAATATTGAATGTCAATTGTTGTGACATATGTAAACCACATGTGCCCACACACATTCACGACACCTTCCTTTTTCGCAAGAATGGTCTTATAATTATTCGGAAAATTCTAAGATCATTCTTAATGATAGGTATGTATTTTTAAACAGTAAAAACTTAAGTGATATATATTTTAAATATTTATTCTAATTGATAATAAAGTTTTAGGGGATCCACCTAATTATGTATTTATGTAATTACAGTTAATCCTTATGAAATAATTTTACTCTATTTTTATGAATAGTTGAGGTTTTATTGTTTTTTACTCTTATTACTACGTTCTTATCTTCTACTGCTACAACCTGATAAGGGCCTGTGTATAATTGGTTTAATTTGTGTCCGGGTGTATTCTCTACCAAGACCATGTCATTTATTTGGACGTCCTGTGGGTGCGTCACTTTGTCATATCTTTCCTTTTGCCTATTTTTTGCTTTCTCAATTAATAATTTGGCTCGCTGGTGTGCCAATTGTAACTTATATTTTACCTCTTTATCGTAGGCTTCAATATTATATATTGGGTCTACCACCCCCTTCAGTAAAAAGTTGAGCGGTGTGGGAGGTTTACCGAATACAAGCTCAAATGGGCAGTAACCATGTACTGAAGAAGGAGTTGTATTGTAGCAGAATTCAAAGTAAGTTACCCACTCGTCCCAGTCTGTTTTGTTTGGTGATAAATAAGTTCTTAGGTACTCGTTGAATGTTCTGTGCGAGCGTTCAACAGCACCTAAGGTTTCATGGTGGTATGCTGTGGAGTGCAATTGTTTTACTCCCAGTAGTTTACAAAGTTCTGAAAGTACCTGATTTTTGTATTCTGTGCCCATATCAGTGAGTAATGTTTTCATGGGCCCGAATTTTAATATACAATTCATGAATATTGCCTTTGCTACTGATTTCGCTGATTTATCCGGTATGGGGACTGCTATTAGATATTTAGATACATAGGTCACACAACATTGTTACCGCATACTCATGTCCTGAGTTTGATTTGATAAATGGCCCTATTGTATCTATAATGACGATGTCAAAGGGCTTGGCTGGAGTTGGTGTAACTGCTAAATTTTCTTTGTGTTTTGGGCGCACTTTGTTTAACTGACATTTTACGCAGTTTTTTACGTATTTAGTGACTTGTCTAGTCATATTTTTCCAGTAATAGTCCTTTCTGAGTTTATTTAATAATCTTGTGATCCCTGGGTGGCCACCGAGCAGCGGATCATCATGATTTTTCTTTATTATAGCCAGTTTTTCTTTTTCATCTGTTATTGTTTTTATTTTTGGTGTTAGCGCAATTTCTAGATTGTTTAATTTATTGTTCGCAATTTCCTTAACTTCATTTACTCGAGTTTTTTCAAATATTATATCATTTAGTGATAGTTGCAACTTTTGAATGCCTATACTAGTAGCTAATTTTTCGAGCTTTGGCAAGAATTGATCTAAATCAATCTTTCCATTACCAGTTATGTCATTCACCGTAGTTTTTATTAAAACTTGTTTCCCTTTTATTAGTGAACACCTAAATGTATCTACTACTTGGGTAAACTTTAAACGAACTAATTTTCTTACTTCATTTATATTAATAATTTCATATGCGCGCGGTTTCGTCTCTATTTGTTCATTACTATAATTTGTGTCAGTTACCTTTTCGCTTTTAGTTTGTAGTCGCGTAGTGACCTTTAATATGTTAATGTGCTCTCCCATATCCTTGATTTCATTAAAATTTATACGTGATAGAGCGTCAGCTCCGCAGTTTTGTTTTCCTTGTACATGTTCTATTGAAAAATCGTACTCTTCAAGGTCTAATCTCATTCTCGTGAGTTTAGATGAAGGGCTTTTCATTGAAAATAAGTATACTAATGGCCTATGGTCGCTTCTTACTAAAAATTTTTTCCCGTAGACATAAGGACGGAAGAAATTGATGGCCCAATGTATTGCTGTCAGTTCTTGTTCAATAACTGATTTGTTAGATTCACCTTTGGTAAAAGCTCTTGAGGCATAAGCGATTGGCAAATGAACACCATTATATTCTTGGCTAAGAATAGCTCCACAGGCATCTTTGCTTGCATCCGTTGTGATGCAAAATTGCTTTTCAAAATTTGGATACTGCAATATTTGTGGCGATAAGAGGGAGTTTTTTAGATATTGGAATGCCTCTTCGCATTCTTTCGACCAAATAAATTGCGTATTTTTCCTCGTTAATCTTGTAAGGTGTATTGAGTGTTTAGCAAAGTTTTTAATGAACCTGCGGTAGTAGTTGCAAAAGGCAACAAATCTTCTCGCCTCGTCGGAGTTTTTGGGCGTGGGGTAATTTTTTATGATTTCAAATTTTCCATCATCTGGGTAAATGCCTTTGTCGGTGCATTTATGGCCTAAGAATGTTACTTGGTGTTTAAAAAATATGCACTTGTCGGGGTGCAATTTTAAGTTAAATTTTCTACATGTTTCAAAAACATCTTTAAGATTTCTAAGCATATGATTTTCGGAGCATCCTAGGACAACCAGGTCGTCCATATATAAGAACGCTTGAGATGGCTTCAACCCAGCGAACGCAATTGACATCATGCGTTGGAAGGAATTGGGGACTATTTTTAGTCCGTAAGGGAGTCTTTTAAACCTATATGATCCAGCATTAGTCGAGAAAGAAGTAATGTCCCTAGAATTATCTTCAAGCTCTATTTGGTGGAAACCTGACATAAGGTCGAGGCATGAAAAATATTTAGCTCTTCCTAGTTGATCCAAGATGTCGTCAATTCTAGGAAGAGGAAATTTATCAGCTATAAGCTTTTTATTGACTTGTCTATAGTCAATGACTAGCCGCCATCTTTTTTCATTGCTATTTGGTAATGATTTTTTCGGCACAAGCAATATTGGGCTATTGAATTCAGATACAGAAGGTTCTACTATGTCATCGCTGATAAGTTTTTCTACTTGACTATTTATTTCGGACTTTTGGGATTCGGGAATCCTATAGTTTTTTATGTATACTGGTGTGTCATCTTTTAATCTAAGTTTTTGCTTATAAAAGTTGTTACATGAAATTGTTTCATATTCTAAACCGAACACGTCTGTGTATTGTTTACATAGTTTAGTCAAGTTGTGATATGCAAATTTTGGGAAGTTGGCCTGAAGTTTTTCTAAAATTTCTTTTGATCTCGCTTCCCGGTTTTTATTTTGGTCTTTTGGGTGTTGGACTAGATGGTAGTTTTTTAAGTCTTCTATGGCGATGTTTGTATTCGAGATAAACGCATTTTCATCTGTAGTGTTAATAATGCGAACGTGTGGTAATTTGCTTGAAGTGATGGAATTGGCTATGTATATTCCAGGAGCTATTTCTTGGTTGGGTACAAATATATATCTATTATTTGTTTCAATGTTTAGTCTTCGAATGACTTCGCTTCGCGCTGGAATTGATAAAAGGTTTTGTGATGAAGGTTCATTGAATAATTTGAAAGTTATTTCAGTTGGGAAGCCGTTTGGTCTGAGTACTAAGTGTTGGTTATTTTTACCGAAATCTAGGATGCAATTGTGTTTTGTAATGAAATCAAGGCCTAGAATACCATCAGTGGGTATCGGAAAGTTATCATCAACAATAAGAAAATCATGTTCAATGAGAATATTTTTGTTAATTAAATTGCCTGTGATTTTCCCCGTTGTATATACTGGGTTGTTACCTATGCCTGTAAGCTTGCATTTATACGTAGTGTTTATATTTTTATGTGTTTTTATACAACAATTTTTCAAAATGGATACACTGGCACCAGTATCCATTAGGAATGTGTTGACATTGTTACTTAAGGTGTTTTTAATGGAGAAATAGCTTGATAAATTTAGGTTGAAGTGATAAATATTATTATTAAAAGTTACGGTGTTAGGGCTGTTATTATTTTGATTTAGTTTTCCCCCAGATTGTCGATCAGGGGGTCTTCGCCGTTTCCCTGATCGTTACTGTTAATAAAGTGAACATTACTGTTAAAGTTAGGGCGCCTAGGTTATTGCCGGTATTATGGTTGTTGCGGTTATTATAGTTGTTACGGTCATTATAGTTGTTGCGGTTATTGTAGTTGTTGCGGTTATTATAGTGGTTGCGGTTATTATTTCTGCTCTCATTGCCGTTATTGTTATTGCGGTAATGATTATTATTACGAATATTGTTGTTATAGCGGTTATTATAATTCCTATAGTTATTATGATTGTAATTTCGGTTGTTATTGAAATTACGAGAGGCTCCATTTCTATTGCTTACAAACATGATAGAGTTAATCGGTTCTGTGTCTATTTCAAGGAATTTGGAAGTGACTTCCTCAATTGAGTTAAACATGCCAGCTTGCATTACTAAATTAACTCGCTCGGAGCTTGAGTTTTGAATAAATGATTTTATCGCGGCCTTTGTAGCTATTTTATTTGCTGCCGCTTCTGTCATACCATCTGACATATATACATTTGCAAGTTCATTAGAAATCTGTTCGATTTCTTTTACATATTGTGTCTTATTTTTTTCACTTTGTTTGATTGCATTTAATTTTGCTATCAAAGTGTCAGCGGAGTCCCCTTTTACCACGTTTTTTAATTTTTCAATTATAGATACAATAGAATCGAGGCCTTCTATCTTGTGGCGAACATTGCTTGTTATCTTTGTATGTATTATATTAATAAGAAGAGATTCTGGATTTTCTCCTCTTATTGATACTAACAATTTAATTGCGTCAATAAATTTGCTCAGGTTCGTAAATTTGCCATCAAAATCAGGTAAAATTTTACTGGCAGTTTCAAGAAATTTAATGGGATCGGCCATGGTTGATTTTGTAGATTTACTGTGTTTGTGCTCGAAGACTGGGAGTTTTATTTCTTTGAAATTAGGAGGAAGTATGAATGATAATTCAAGTTCCTCGGAAATTTTTGAAATTTTTTCTCGTAATGTGTATAAAATTGTATTACATTCTTCTAAATGTTCGTTAGTTAGTTTGTGTTTAATTTGACTAATTAGAATGACTGTCTTATTGTAGTGTAATTGTATAAGTTCTAAATGTCTATTGATGGTTGTTGTACCTGGCTTTTGAGTTTTACTTATACACTTATAACTTTTTTCAAATTCTGTTTTATAAAATTTTAGTTCCTCAATAATTTTTGACCATTTATCCTCAGCCATTAATAGAATAACAATATTTATACTTAATTAGTTTCTGTCCTTATACTATTTATGACCTTAAAATATGTTATACTTGTTTGTCTTTAAATATATTTTATTTTTAGTTCACATAATTGTTTGTAAAATGAAAAATGATAATAATAAAAATTTAAACTAATGGTAACTTATCGTTTTTCCTGCTCCTTCAATTGGTGTTGACCGCTTACTGTTGTTTTCCTTTTTTTTTTTTTGGTTTGGTTGATTTTTCCTTGTTGTTAATTTTTTACAGTTGTTTGTTGTTTTCTTCTTGTTGTTGGTAGTTGTTTCATCTTGTTGTCATCGGTTTATTGTTGTCGTCGGTTGTTTTCTATTGTTGTAAGCTTTTCACTACGTTTTTTTTTTTTTTTTGAAAGGATCACATTTTTGTATTTTTATTTTAAATACGGGGCTGGAGACGTGGGTTAGTTGTTAAGTTTATTACCTTTTTGATTAGGTAGAGGATGATTATTATTATTATTGTTAGACCTAGTCCAACTTCTATTAATAAGTCTACATTGTTGTTAACTTTAACTGTCTTTGTTTCACTTTCATTCACCGTTTTCCCCACTTCATATCCGGCGAATATTATGGGTATTGTTTGTGCTATCTTGGTCCACCAGCCCATTTATGTAGTTCGAATAGTTTTTTTTTTTTAATATTACTTTTTCACTGTTTTTCACCGTATTTTTGGCTCACAGTCACGGTCGCCATATAATGATTGGGCTTTTTATTTGGATATGTATATATAAAAAAAAACAGCAACACTTTATTTCTATTAATTTATTTATTTTCTTTAACACAAATAAACAAAAGGTTGAACACAACCGACACTGTACTTGCTTATTTTAAGAATGAATCAATGACTGTTTTTTTATCAACCAAAAACTAACCTTATATACTAGCGAAAAGTGTCATGAATGTGTGTCTCGTATTAAAGAATGCCAATTATTTAGGTCAATCGTAGTGTTACTTGAGAGGGGTGCTTGTTTATTACAAAGTAAATTACTCAACATGTGTGGTAATGCACTTAAAATGATATTTGAGCAATTGTACAATGCACCTAAAATAATTTGGGTATTATTCATTAAAATATTGAATGTCAATTGTTGTGACATATGTAAACCACATGTGCCCACACACATTCACGACACTGCGATCTAGTTCTTCCCATAAGTGCTCAATGGGTTTAAATCGGGCGATTTAGGTAAATAATGCAGTTGGTGAGGTACATGATATAAAAAATATTCTTTTATAATTCCCGCATTGTGCTTGGTATCCCTGTCTTGCTGCAAATTCCAGCCAGTATTTAGTCTCAATATGTTTATCAGTTTCTTTAAGAAGATTTAAATAAACAAATAGGGCCATCGTCATCACAATCAACATAAAATTGCCCACACCAGCAGCTGAAATGCGACCCCAGAGCATTATATTACCACCACCATGTATCACAGTTAAAGTAAATGTTGTAGTAACTGGAAGTAATTTATATAGCCAATAATTCTAAGTATAGTTCGAACTGTTTCTGGGTGACTTGACATAATATTATTAAATTCTAGGTATTTTGTGATTTCCACTGCCGTGTTTCTTCGATTTTGTTTTATCTTCCCAAGATTCTGCCGTTTTATATGATTAGTTACTTTAGGTGGACGGCCACTCGTTGCCTTACTTTCATTTCTTTACAGTTTATAATTATAATTTTTTCAATTGCCTCGGAACATACAACTAACTCACCACTTTCCCGAAGAGATTTCTTTCGTGGTAGGTACTTAACTATAAGTTTCCGTAACTCCAAACATATTTTTTTTCCTTTTTCCACATAAGATTAAAATAGTTACTATGAATTTCTTAAGAGCTGACAAAAGTTTGTAGCACTATTTATTTTGCATGAATGATAATATTAGCATTTCAAACCTAGCAGTATGTAGACTTTTGCTGTTTTTGCTAAATATGCTATCTTATTTAAAATTATTATTACGTTTTTATTTTGTATTCTTATAATGTTGTCGTTTAATATAAATTTCTTTCATAAATGTCCCGCGAGATTTCCAGAATTGAAAAATATTCAGGAGTATGTAGAGTTTTCTGTGCCACTGTATGAATGTATGTATGTGTATCCCAACATACCAAACAAGGCATATTAACTAGGTAGACTCATGAGTACAACAACTACAACCACAGGCATTTTGTTTTTGTAAAAAATACTCTTTGTGTCATAAACAAAATATTAACCTCTTCAGGGACATTGGGACATACATATGTGTACATTTAGCTTTTTTTAAATTAAATTATTTTATATGATATAGTTGAGTTGCCACCAGCAGAGACTAGCGCCGAAGTACACCTAAGATTTGAATTTAGCGATATTGAAAGGGCAATACCGGATTTAAACACCAAAAAAGCCCCTGGGGTTGATAAAACAAGTAACAAGATGTTAGTTGAGTTACCCCTTATAGGTCGCAGAATTATTCTGTTTGTTTTTAATGCCATCTTACGTCTTGAGTACTTTCCCACAGAGTGAAAAGTTTCTTTGATTACTATGATTCCTAAACCAGGAAAAGACCACACAAAAGTAGAATCATACAGACCTATAAGACCTATGTCGAAGTTGTTTGAGAGAATATTAATAACTAAGCTGAATCCAATTCTTAGCGCGAAAGGATGTATTCCGAACCATCAATTCGGCTTCAGAAAACAACATAGTACGATCCAACAAACACACAGATTAGTAAATGTAATTAAAACGACCTTTGAAGAAAAAAAATTCTGTTCTGCGCTTTTTATCGACGTTTCTCAAGATTTGATAAGGATTGGCACGAAGGCCTAATAATTAAGCTAAAGCTGAACTTGCCCGAAAACTTTTATAAGCTCTTATTTAACGAATCGCAAGTTTTTACTAAAAGAAGGTGACTTTTTAAGCTCGCCACAGCCAATTGAAGCCGGAGTTCCCCAAGGTGGTATTTTGGAACCAATTTTATATTTACTGTAGACATCAGATATGCCAATTAGCACCCTAGTGCACACATCAACTTTTGCAGATGACACAGTTTTTTTAAGTATTCATGAAAGAAGCATAAAAACTTTTACAAGACCACATACTTAATTTAGAAAAATGGCTAGAAAAATGGAGAATAAAAGTGAATGAGCAAAAATGTACTCACATAACTTTCACACTGCGTAGGGACTCATGCCCCCCTGTTCGCATAAATAACCAAATGATACTTTTTAGCTTTCAGACGTTAAATATCTGGGTATACATCTTGACCGTCGCCTTACTTGGAAAAGCCACATTGATTTCAAGTTAACACAAATGAAACTAAAAGCAATACAACTAAATTGGCTTATTGGCAGAAACTCCACCCTGATCTTAGATTGTAAACTTCTACCTTACAAGTCGGTCCTCAAACCAATTTGGTGTTATGGGATTCAGTTGTGGGGCACTGCCTCAGCTAGCAATGTAGAAAAAATTCAAAGGCGCCAAAATAAGATTTTACGTATTATTACATCTGCTCCCTGGTATATAAAAAATTCTAACATCCATAAAGACCTAAACATGCCATCAGTTAAAGCAGAAATAGCGAAACATGCAGTCACATATCTAAAGAGGCTTGAATCTCATATAAACCCTTTGGCGCGTAACATGCTGAATGAACCTGGTTACATTCGATTAAAAGAAGAAGAGATACTGCTTTTCTTGGCCGTACATTAGAGGGATGACCCGCAAATGATTGCAAAATCCGTGAAACAAACATTATTTTTGTCTAGCACTGGCTGGACTTAAAAAGTATATTTTTATTTTAGACTTAAGATATGAGTAATTATTGTTAGTTCAAAAATATTGAAGATACAATAAACAAATTATGAAACCAAAAAAAAAATTATTTTAAGAGGAATTAGCAAAAAGTTTTATCGCAATTATCAATTTCGAATTCTTGCATTCTTTTTAACTATGATAAAGAAAAAAATATGTATCTTCTTGAGTTTAAAGCATCATTGGCCAGCGCACTAATACAGATGGGTAAACGTAAGAAGAAACGAGGTATTCCCTGTAAAATTTTTGAACCATCTAAAAAGTCGAAAACATATATGTTGAGCATAAAAAACAGACACGATGTCATGATAAAAATTGTTCGAGATGAGCTCACTATATGAAAATAATAATAAATAATATGAAAAGTAAAAGAACCCGTATGCCCCGAGTGCGGGAAATCTCTATTTATTGATGAATAATACGCTAAATGGCCACATATTTCGCAATATCTTTTGTAAAATTTACTATTTTTATTTTATATTACTGAATTGTTATAACTAGTAATAAAATTAAAAATAAAATCAATGTTTTTACACTTAAAAAAATTCGTCCCTGAAGAGATTAAAACAAAATACACAATTTTTTATTTTTTTTCGGAACAATTGGAACACTTTTTAGAACATTAAAAGATACAAGGAGAGGAGTGCAGAAAAGTGCAATGTCCTGTGGCTGAAGTTTTCTGAAAATTTAATCACTACACACATTTCAAAAAATTAAAATAATTTAAATTTAACAAATTTCTTTTCACTTTTTGTTTTGTTTATGTTTTTAAAAAATGAAAACAATATAAAAATAAACATAAAACACAAAACAAATTAGGAATATGGCGAATATAATTTTGACACTTCAGAAAAAACATTTGATATCGAATTCGCCATTGAGTTTACCTGGTATGAATTTGCCTTGATACCAAACATGGCACAATAAACAAGGTAGACTCTCGGCGAAAAGAGAGTACAACTCTGTAATAAAAATACGTACATTTTGTTTTTGTATAAATCATTTTAGGCAGTGATTAAAAATGCATGACTATTTTGAATGCATATGTAATTGCTTAACTGTTGCTGCACAAAGAGACACATAGTAAACTTAAGCAAATGAGTTGCTCTTATTTTTATTGCTTTTGCTACGCTTATAACAAAATGTTATATAAATGCTGAGGAGCAGTGTTGGGATTTGTGGTACAATTGTACCAAATTTGGTACAATCGACACATCAGTGGTACACTTCATGCTTTTTTGGTACAATTTCATATAAAATTTAATAAATAATTTTGTTTATTTAATCAAAATTTTATTTTACATTTCTAACTTCATAGTTCTCCAACCTTGTCTAGAACTAACTAAAATGCAACATTCTTGATTTATGTTTAGGATTTTTATTATTTACTCTGCTAACCGGCAGTATCCGACTAATAAATTATTCTATTCATTCTAGTGAGAAATCTTAAGGGTTTTTGGTATACTTAATCGGATTAAAATCCGGTGATTTTGGTGAAAAACTTGATATCAATTGGAATGTGTCCATCTCCTAACATTGCACAGTGTAAGGGGCCATATGTAAAGGGCTAGTCCGATTGATCCAAAATTTGACAAGGACATAGCAAAGGAGCATCTGAGCTTAAGTTTTAAAGCTGGGCATCATTCACTTACCAGTGGTGGTGGTATATGGCCTCAAATTTGAGAACCTCACACCAATCAATTTTTTTAGAGATTGGCATTTCTTAAATTTTTGTTCGATTTTTCAAAATTTTTCATATTTAGTTTTAGTACATTTTTTGAAGTTTTTTTTTCGTAGATAGCGAGCAAAATTTAAGATATTGTTTAAAAATATGATATCTTTTCTGAATTAACAACCAGATGATTTTTTGTGTATTTTAGCCTCTGGGCCATCAATTTATTTTTTTTTAATAAAATAAATTCTTAAGGAATATATACAAATTTTGTATTTCAAACCAAATTTCACGTAAAAGTAATGATCCTTTAAGAATATGGAGGTCCTTTAATTTGATTTATTTTACTTCGAAATTTTCACATTAGCCTATATGTACTAAAATACCAAAGGGATCGGAAAATGAAGACTGCTGTAAAGTAGCTATATGCACATATTCCCAATTATTGCTAAATATATTTGATGAACCCTAGTCCATATGTGGACTTTATGGGCAAAAGCCTAAAAATTCCAATTTTGGGATTTTTGGTATTTATTTTAGGAACAGCGGGACTTCTTTTTTTTTACCTTTTTACCTTAACGTTGAAAATTTGTAACGCTTTGATTTTAGTTAACTATTATCCACAGAAAAGAAATTCAAGGAATCAAGGTCAATTATCATCGTTTTAAAATACCCTAGTATTAAAGATTTGATTAACATGTTTAAATTTCGAGCTACGGTATGTTATGTAATGTTGGTACAATTAATGCTGATTTGGTACAATTTTATCACTGGGACGGTACAATTTAAGCATTGTCAGATCCCAACACTGCTGAGGAGTACAGTTTTTTTATTTGCTGAAAAAGATGTAAGCAAAGCAGAGAACTTCGTATGCGAATTTAGTTAATTTTCAATTCATTTTAAGTTGTATTTAAATAAAGTTTCAGTTTTCAGTCTTATTTAAATGTTCTTACCTAATTGTGGTAAAAAATATAGTAGGACCATAAAATATCAAAACGATTTCATATAATTTTGCAAAAACTGCCGATAAAGAAAAAATTTCATTGTTTTTGCAGTAAAAATATAAAAACAACATAAAAAATACTTAAAATGCACTTAAAACATTAAAATATCATTTTTATAGAAAGTAATCGAAATATTTTATTTAACGGCCACAAATTTCTTCATTCATGTGTAAAACTTAAATAGACTTCAAATGCTCATGTGTGGTCAGTTATGTTTGATTTAATTATGTGGTGCAAAGCTTATTTTCATATTTAAATATAGCTTAAAGACATATATAAATTAAGAAATTCACCCTTAAATTCACAATATTATTAATAACTAAGTAAATTTTTATATAGAAATGCTTATTCAAATACGGAAACGGTTTGATTTTCAAATTTACCTCACTGTTTATTCGGAAAAATGCTCTTAATAATAGTTATATATTTTTTTAATGTTTGTGTTGCTTAGTGCTATTTTCTTAAATGTTTAATGTTGTGATCGAACATAATAATTGTTTTTACAATTAAATTAATGCAATGTGGGAGGAAATTTTCCATTAATTCACACAATGCATTTTATATTTAAAATAGTGGCAACGTCATAGGGGTTATTTGCAAATAGTGTCGTTTATCAGGAATTGCTTTCGTGAGTTAACTATTCGCAAATAAAAATTATTTCACTCTTTATACAGCAATTTTTTCTATTTGCAATATTTTTATTTGTTAATAAGTGCTGCGTATAAACGTAGTATATGTTTAATAAATCCATATGTGATAATGAATAACAAAATTAAAACTATTTTGATATCGGCTGTTTTGATTTTCATAGATGAAAATGAAAAACAAGCATTAGAATCGAATACAAGCAATTTCTTGAATTTAAACAAATACATATTTACAAAAACTGAAAATAATTTATGTAGTTTTTGGCAACGAATTTCTGAAATAAAATAAGGCGATCTGGTTTGTATAAAAAAAATAATTAAAATTTTTTTTAAAATCGATAGGTATTACTCACAACGTTCAAAAATAATTGGTTTGATACCGATTGAAATCTATCACATAAATAATACACTTAGTACGCAATATTTATACAAAATTTATGTTTCACTTAAGTTATTACCTAAAACTAAAGAAAAAATTTGAAATAACCTTTATAAAACAATGGAATTTTGCATAAAATCACTACACTTTTTTATCATAAAATACAAATTTTCATTGTACATCTAGTTTATGTTCGAAGCTATGTTTTAAGCGTTGAGAAGTGCGGACGTGTGTTTTTGAGCTCGTAATCAACAAGAAAACAAACTAATGTGTGTATACAAGTTAAAAATAAATCAATTTCTTCAACATTTTCATATTAATTATTTCACATTAATTCTTTATTTTATATCATTGAAATTATTATATGTGGCTTAAGGAAAGTAGCGTGATCTTTTTTGTCTTCCATTCATCAACTGAACTCTACTTTTTCATTCATTAACATCATTCATTAAGAACAAAGAAGAATCAATAATTATTTAAATACCGTTATCCTACAATCTATGATTTAGCTTTACGAAGTAAAGTTAAATAAGACTAAAGGTCCAGTAGGAAATTTTACGTTAATGAGCGTAACAATAACTTACATTTTAAAACGAAGAAAGCAAGAAAAAAATATCTAAAACCTGTTTTAATACAACAACAAAGTTGTTTGTATTTTTTTTTCATTCCTTTTTTTTACAACGGCATTATTGTTGTATTTTTAAAATAAAACAAAAACGGTAGAGGCTAATGAGCCTCTTTAATTTAAGTAACAAAAATGTAGAAACAAATATTCAATCGAATAAAAACAAAACAACTGAAAACAATTTGTGCATAAATGCTGCTACAGTTTTTCGTTCTCATTCTAGTTCATCGATTTTTATAAGCGGTGACAGTAAAGTAAATAAAAACAAGTCGCCTTCTGATCTTAGTATAACCAAATATGGATTCTGAAAAAAAAAACCCAAGACGCAAGTGGGAATGGCTAGATACGTAATTGTATTGAAAAGAGGACTAAGCCCTAAATCTTCGCAATTAGCCCCAATGTCTAAAGTACATAAGGAAAAGGAGTCTAACGGAATAAGTTCTGAAAATCGTTTTGCTATTTTAGACAGCGACACAAGTGAACCTAAAACGGCACCGAAGTCGTTCAAACCACCACCAATTTATTTAAGAGAAAAAAATTCAAACGACTTAATAAAGAAGTTAATTTCAGTAATTGGGGAGAACTCATTTTATGTAATTCCTATCAAACGTGGTAACGTTTATGAGACAAAAATTAAATTTATCGATGAAAGCAGTTACCGTAAAGCAGGAAACGAGTTTGAAAGCTGCAAAAACAACTTTTATACCTATCAGCTGAAGAGTGGCAAAGGCCTACAGGTAGTAATTAAAGGTGTAGATTCATACGTTGATCCAGCTGAAATAAAAGCTGGCCTTCAAAAAGCTGGATTTAAGGTTAAAAGTGTAGATAATCTCAGAAATCGAGAACGCGTCCCCCAACCACTATTTCGCGTAGAACTGGAACCTGGAGATATCAGATTGAAAAATAATGAAACGCACCCTATTTATAATCTGATATATTTGTTACACCGCAAAATAAGCGTAGAGGAACCACATAAGCGCACAGGACCCGTCCAGTGTCTAAACTGCCAAGAATATGGTCATACTAGGGCCTATTGTAAGTTGCCATCGGTTTGTGTCGTGTGTGGTGCGCTACATTGTTCCTCTCAATGCGACAAAGCAAGGGATGACTCGAAAGTTAAAAAATGTAGCAATTGCGGTGGAAATCACACTGCTAACTACAGAGGTTGTCAAGTTTTTTCCATGGTGAGGAAAACCACTCAAAAATTTAATACTCCCGCTAAGCACCCGCAATATCGAGCAAATGCTCATTATCCTCAGTTAGCCCAACCAACAACCCAAGATGATTCATACGCGGATATGTTAAAAACTAATCATGTTTCAGTACATAAAGCGACACCGAAAAATAATTCTACTCCAAATTTGCACCCAGAACCTAAAGAAAAACCATCATCTGGTAACTGTAATTAGACATTAGTGCATTCGTTAAACAGTTTTATGAACTCTATGAGCAGCATGATGCAAGAAATGGTTCGCATGCAATCTATGATGTTGCAGGCGGTACTTAACAAACAATGAACTGTTTAAAAATATGTTTCTGGAACGCAAACGGCTTACGCCAACACAAAAATGAACTCGAGTACTTCTTGAAGAACCAACAAATTGATGTCATGATGATTTCAGAAACTTATTTCACAACAAATAGCTTTTTTAAAATCAATGGCTATATATTATATGATACCAACGACCCTCGCGGACGTGCGCGGTCTGTGTGATTTTTGTGAGCATTACCTTCATGCAACAAATATCTGCCTTGAAGAATTTCATCAAAACTTAGTTATTTCTTCAATTTATTCACCTCCTAGATTTCAAGTATCTGAGAGTCAGTATAGCCACTTCTTTAAATCACTAGGTCCCTGTTTCATAGCATCAGGCGTCTACAACGCTGAACATACATTTTGGGGATCGCGTTTAATAACTCCAAAAAGTCGTGTTTTGTTTGACACAATTTCAAAAATGCGTCTCAATGTGATCTCGAGTGGACAACCCACTTATTGGCCTACTGGTGGACAAAAAATACCGGATGTTATTGAATTTGGAGTGTTCAAGAGTATTTCAAGAGAAACTATTAAAGCTGAAGCATCACTAGAATTATCCTCAGATCATTCACCCACTATTGTCTATATATGGAATCAACAAAATATCGTATCACCCAACAATCAGCACAAGCATAAATTGGTTGAAATATAGAAAATATCTCAGTACGCATTGTTCGGAAAACGTCCCGCTAAGAACATCAGAAGACGTAGAGCAGTGTCTTATTGGATTTGATCAAAACATCAAATTAGCTGCCCAACAAGCAACTGTAACCCGGCAAATAGACAGATGCAATCACATTTATTCTGCAGATGTCGAGCGGCTCTTGATTAAAAAAAGAAACATTTGTAGAGAGTGGCAAACATATAGATCTCCTCAACTTAAAACTAGACTTAAAGATTGCACGAAGCGGCTAAGAGACCTACTAGAATCTCTGAAAAAATACCTGGAAGATCTGGACCGAACTCCACAATCAAATTATTCATTATGGCGTTCATGTAGAAATCTTAAAAGACCAGTCCTACGCAAGCCTCCATTACGAACTTCTTGTGGAGGCTAGGTAAGAAATGATACCGAAAAAGGTAATGTGTTTGTTGATCATTTAAAAAACGTGTTTACTCCAATTGTATCGACTGACATAGCTGCCGATGTTAGTCCGGCAGTTACCCTAAGGTTTAAGCTTCGAGATATTGATAAGGCAATAACTGATTTAAACTTTAAGAGAGCTCCTGGCATTGATAAAATCAGTAACAAGATGTTATTTGAATTGCCCCGTATAGCCCAAAAAATTATTTTTTTTGTTTTTAATGCCATTTTACGTCTTGTGTACTTTCCTACAAAGTGGAAGATTTCTTTGATTACTATGATACCTAAGCCAGGAAAAGACCACACCAAGGTGAATCATACAGACCTATAAGCCTTTTATCAAACATATCAAAGCTGTTTGAAAAATTTTAATAATTAGGTTGGACCCAATTCTTATTCCGAACCATCAATTTGGCTTCAGAAAACAACATAGTACGATCCAACAAACACACAGGTAAGTAAATGTAATTAAAAAGACCTTTGAAGAAAAAAATACTGTTCTGCACTTTTTATCGACGTTTCTCAAGCATTTGACAAGGTATGGCACGAAGGCCTTATATACAAGTTAAAGCTGAATTTACTCAAAAACTTCTATAAGCTCACAAAAAATTATTTAACTAGCTATCAAGTGAACACATCAACATTTGCTGATGTGTTCATGAAAGCCCGCAAGTAGCATCACAAGATTTACGAGATCACGTACTCAAATTGGAAAAATGGTTGAAGAATTGGAGAAAAAAGGTGAATGAACAAAAATGCACTCATATAACTTTCACACTGCGTAGGGACTCATGCCCAGTGTTATTTATTCGCATAAAAAACACTGTGCTCGAATTTGACACTTTTTTTTAACAAGCTGGGCACCCTACTGGTGAAGCAAATTCGAGTACGCTGAAGTCAATGGCATTAGCGGTTTTTATAAGCTAGCGCTCGTATTTGCGATATTCGCGATTTAAAATTTGTAAGCTTAAGTACAAAAAAATGGTATTTTTATTCTTTTGGGATAATTTTTAAATTTAAATCAATTCGTTCTGTTTTTGGCGTTGATAAGTGCGGACGCGATTTATTTTAGCTCGCATTAACAAAAAACAAAATATACATTGTGTGAATAATTTCAAACAAAAACAAAAAAAAAAAACAAACCTGTTTTAATACAACAACAAAGTTGTCTGTAATTTTTTTATTTCTTTCTTTCCCTTTATTTTTTACAACGGCATATTGAATTGCTACTTTAAAAATAAAACGAAAACAATAAGGGCTAATGAGCCTCTTTAATTTAAGCAACAAAAATGTTGACAATGTCGAATTAAATAAAAACAAAAAAACAGAAAATAATTTGTGTGCAAATTCTACGCAAGTTATACGTGCCCAATCTTGTTCGTCGCTTTTGCTAAGCGATGACAATAATATAACTACAAACAAGTCGCCTTCTGAACACAGTGTTACCAACAGTAATATGGATAGTGCAGAAAAACCTAAGACGCAAGTGGAAATGGACAGATACATAACTGTATTGAAAAGAGGTCGAAGCCCTAAATCTTCGCAGATTGCACCAATGTCGAAAGTACTTAAAGATAAGGAGGCTAACGGAATAAGTTCCCAAAATCGTTTTGCTATTTTAGATAGCGAAACAAGTGAGCAAAAAACGGCACCGAAGTCGTTTAAACCACAACCAATTTTTTTAAGGGAAAAAAAATTCGAATGAATTAATAAATAAGTTAATTTCAGTTATCGGGGAAAATTCATTTTATGTCATTCCAATCAAGCGTGGTAACATTGATGAAACTAAAATTCATTTTATAGACGAAAGTAGTTATCGTAAAGCAGTAAAGGAGTTTGAAAGCTGCAATAAGAACTTTTGTACCTATCAGCTGAAGAGTAGCAAAGGCCTACAGGTAGTCATCAAAGGAGTTGACTCATATGTTAATCCAGTGGAAATAAAAGCTGGCCTTCAAAAAGCAGGATTTAAGGTTAAAAGCGTTGACAATCTCAGAAATCGAGAGCGTGTCCCTCAACCTCTATTTCGCGTTGAACTGGAACCTGGGGATATTAGATTAAAGAAGAACGAAACGCATCCCATTTATAATCTAAAATATCTGTTACACCGCAGGATAAGTGTAGAGGAACCACATAAGCGGTCAGGACCCGTTCAGTGTTTAAATTGTCAAGAATACGGCCATACAAGGGCCTACTGCAAGTTGCCTCCGGTCTGCGTTGTGTGTGGAGAGCTTCATTGTTCCGCCCAATGCGACAAACCAAAGGATGACTCGAAGGTTAAAAAATGTAGCAATTGCGGTGGAAATCACACTGCTAACTACAGAGGCTGTCCAGTTTTTTCTGAGGTAAGGAAGTCAACTCAAAAATTAAGTACTCCAGCTAGGCAGCCACAATACCAAGCAAATGCTCATTACCCTCAGTTAGCTCAACCCACAACCAAACATGTTTCATACGCGGATATGTTAAAATCCAATCATGTTTTAGCACACAAAGCGACACCTACAACCAATTCTACCCCAAATATGCATCCAGAAGCTAAAGAACAAACACCATCTGGTAACTACAATCGTCTCGAAGCAAGTATCGAGACATTAGTGCATTCGTTAAACAGTTTTATGAGCTCTATGAGCAGCATGATGCAAGAAATGGTTCGCATGCAATCTAAGATGTTGCAGGCGGTACTTAACAAACCATGAACTGTTTAAAAATATGTTTCTGGAACGCAAACGGCTTACGCCAACACAAAAATGAACTCGAGTACTTCTTGAAGAACCAACAAATTGATGTCATGATGGTTTCAGAGACTCATTTAACAACAAATAGCTTTTTTAAAATCAATGGCTATATATTATATGACACTAAAGACCCCCGTGGCAGAGCATGTGGTGGTTCAGCAATACTAATAAGGGCTCGAATTAAACATCATTTACTGTGTGACTTTTGTCAACAAACGTCTGTATTGAAGAATATCATCAAAACTTTGTTATTTCTTCGATTTATTCACCTCCTAGATTTCAAATATCAGAGAGTCAATATATCGACTTTTACAAATCACTAGGTCCCTGTTTCATAGCATCAGGCGACTACAACGCTAAACATACGTTTTGGGGATCACGCCTAATAACTCCAAAAGGTCGTGTTTTGTTTGATACAATTTCAAAAATGCGTCTGAATGTGATATCAAGTGGACAACCCACCTATTGGCCTACTGATCGACAAAAAATACCTGATGTTATTGATTTTGGCGTGACTAAAGGTATTTCGAGAGAAATGATTAAGGTTGAAGCGTCACTCGAATTATCCTCAGATCATTCACCCACTATTGTCTATATATGGAATTAGCAAAATATCGTGTCGCCAACAACTTGCACAAGCATTAATTGGTTGAAATATAGAAAGTATCTCAGTACTCATTGTTCGGGAAACATACCGCTAAGAACAACAGAAGATGTGGACCAGAGTCTAATTTATTTTGATCAAAACCTTAAATCAGCTGCCCAACATGCGACAGAAACCAGACAACCAGCTAGATACAATCAAATTTATTTTGTAGATGTCGAGCGGCTCTTGGCTGAAAAAAGGAAAATTAGAAGAGAGTGGCAAGCACACAGATCTCCTCAACTCAAATCTAGACTTAAAGATTGCACGAAACGGCTAAGACAACTGCTAGAATCTCGAAGAGTAGCATCTCTGAAAAATTACTTGGAAGACCTCGACGCAACTGCACAATCAGATTATTCATTATGGCGTGCTTGTAGGAACCTTAAAAGACCGGTCGTACGTAAGCCTCCCTTGCGAACTTCTTGTGGAAACTGGGCAAGGAATGATACCGAAAAAGGCAAATTGTTTGTTGGACATTTGAAGAAGGTTTTCACCCCAAATGTATGTACTGATATAGCTGAGTTGCCATCAGTAGAGACTAGTGCCGTAGTACCCCTAAGATTTGAATTTAGCGATATTGAAAGGGCAATAGCGGATTTAAACACCAAAAAAGCCCCTGGCGTTGATAAAACAAGTAACAAGATGTTAGTTGAGTTGCCCCGTATAGGTCGCAGAATTATTCTGTTTGTTTTTAATGCCATCTTACGTCTTGAGTACTTTCCCACAGAGTGGAAGGTCTCTTTGATAACTATGATTCCTAAACCAGGAAAAGACCACACAAAAGTAGAATCATACAGACCTATAAGCCTTTTATCTAACGTGTCAAAGTTATTTGAGAGAATATTAATAACTAAGCTGAATCCAATACTTAGCGCGAATGGATGCATTCCGAACCATCAATTCGGCTTCAGAAAACAACATAGTAGGATCCAACAAACACACAGATTAGTAAATGTAATTAAAACGACCTTTGAAGAAAAAAAATACTGTTCTGCGCTCTTTATCGACGTTACTCAAGCATTCGATAAGGTTTGGCACGAAGGCCTAATATTTAAGCTTAAGCTGAACTTGCCCGAAAACTTGTATAAGCTTTTAAAAGATTATTTAACGAATCGCAAGTTTTTACTAAAAGAAGGTGACTTTTTAAGCTCGCCACAGCTCATTGAAGCCGGAGTTCACCAAGGTAGTATTTTGGGACCAATTTTATATTTACTGTACACATCGGATATGCCAATTAGCACCCTAGTCCATACATCAACTTTTGCAGATGACACAGCTTTCTTAAGTATTCATGAAAGTGCCCAAGAAGCATCACAAATTTTACAAGACCACATACTCAATTTGGAAAAATGGCTAGAAAAATGGAGAATAAAAGTGAATGAACAAAAATGCACTCACATAACTTTCACACTGCGTAGGGACTCATGCCCTCCTATTCGCATAAATAACCAAATGATACCACAGCTTTCAGACGTTAAATACCTGGGTATACATCTTGACCGTCGCCTTACTTGGAAAAGCCACATTGACTTCAAGTTAACACAAATGAAACTAAAAGTAGTACAACTAAATTGGCTTATTGGCAGAAACTCCACCCTGAGCTTAGATTTTAAACTTCTACTGTACAAGTCGGTCCTCAAACCAATTTGGTGCTATGGGATTCAGTTGTGGGGCACTGCCTCAGCTAGCAATGTAGAAAAAATTCAAAGGCGCCAAAATAAGATTTTACGTATTATTACATCTGCTCCCTGGTGTATAAAAAATTCAAACATCCACAAACACCTAAACATGCTATCAGTTCAAGCAGAAATAGCGAAACATGCAGTCACATATCTAAAGAGGCTTGAATCTCATATAAACCCTTTGGCGCGTAACATGCTGAATGAACCTGGTTACATTCGACTAAAAAGAAGAGACACTGTTTTTCTTGGCCGTACATTAGAGGGATGACCCGCAAATGATTTCAAAATCCGTGAAACAAACATTATTTTTGTCTAGCACTGGCTGGACTTAAAAAGAATATTTTATTTTAGACTTAAGATACGAGTAATTATTGTTAGTTCAAAAATATTGAAGATACAATAAATAAATTATGAAAAAAAAAAAAAAAATCAATTCAACTCTGTTGAATAAACACAAGATTACATTCATTCTTATTTTTTTCTCCATGAATTTTCTATATGAATGCGCCAGTTGTCAGACTGATTAATTCCTAAAACGTTGTCAATAACCGCTTTTACAGAGTTCCATGCCTCAAGCTCATCCATACTGAGGGCACCTTCAAATAAATTATCCTTCATCAAGCGGCGGATATCCGTCCCATTAAGTATTTCTCTAAAAAACAAAATATGAATTCAATCTTTCAACATATTAGTATAAGATAAATTAATACAAACCTTCTTTTATTTTCATACTATTTAATCTTGGAAAAATACGACATAATTCGTTAAACGAATTTCCATCCGAATTAAGTACTTTAATAAAGTTTTTCACAATGCCTAGTTTTATATGTAGCGGCGGTAACAAAACTTTATCAATTGATACAAGTGGATTTTCAACAATGTTATTTTTTCGCAATTTAACTGTTTCACGTTGAGGCCAGTCATGTTTGTTGTGCTGACACCACTATATCGTGTATCCCATAGACACATAAAACACATATTCTTAGAGTAACCCTGAATTTGACACTTAACTGCTATGCTACTCTTGTCATGTTCCATATTTAAATTTTATAAAAGTAGATTGATTAAAATCAAAGTTAGCGAATATGGCTAACACAAGTGATAACTTCGGAAAACCTCTAGCGCGACTTTTTCTAAATTTCTAAATTTAAAAAATGGTCAAAACAGTATAAAAATATCGTTTTTATAGGACTTTAGCGTACAAATTTTAAATCGCGAATACGAGCGGTAACTTCTAAAAAAGGCTAATGCCATTGAATTCAGCGTACTCGAATTAGCTTTACCAGTAGGGTGCCCAGCTTGTTAAAATTTGGGACAGTGTAATCAAATGATACCCCGGCTTTCAGACGTCAAATACCTCGGTATACATCTTGACCGCCGCCTTACTTGGAAAAGCCACATAGAAACCAAGTTAACACAAATGAAGTTAAAAGCAGTCCAACTAAACTGGCTTATTGGCAGAAACTCTACTCTCAGCTTAGATTGTAACCTTCTACTGTACCAGTCGATCCGTAAACCAATTTGGTGCTATGGTATTCAATTATGGGGCACTGCCTCAGCTAGCAATGTTGAAAAAATTCGAAGGCGCCAAAATAAGATTCTACGAATGATCACAGTTCCTCCCTGGTATATCAAAAACTCTAAAATTCACAAAGATCTAAACGTGCCAACAGTTAAATCAGAAATAGCGAAACATGCGGTATCGTATTTGAAGAAGCTTGAAACTCATCCAAATCCATTGTCGCGTAACATTCTTAATGCTCCTGGTTACATTCGACTAAAAAGATAAGATACTGCTTTTCTTGGCCGTACAATAGAGGGATGACCCGTACATGATTTCAGCAATCGTGGAGCATACATTTTTTTTGTCTAGCACTGGCTGGACTTATTAAGTATATTTATTTTTACTTTAGAATTACGATATGAGTAATTATTGTTAGTTCAAACATATTGAAGATACAATAAATAAATATGAAATAAAAAAAAATCTAGTTTGTGCAAGTATGTGTGGTTTTTAAACTGCATATAGCTGAAGTAGATGTACTTCCAGCTGGTTAACAGCCGATTTTTAGTCACCGCCGACGATTTTTCCATTTGCCGCCGCCAAAGAAAAAGAAAGAAATGGCATAATTTATTTACACTACTTCTTGACGAGCCATTGAATTGTTCAACCCTTGAACAAATTCATGTGTGCACATCAAAACCTCTTGTGAAGACCGTCATTGTCGATGTCATGATCTTCTTCAAACAGAATTGTTCCAATATTTGCTCACACAACGATGTCTGTCGTCAAATGTTGTTTTTAGTATGAAAGTTTGACTTTTAAAGAACGACATCTGTTGATCAAGCGTGCAAATCATATTTGCTGTGCTATAAGCATTCAAACAACATTGACGACAAACAGAAAATTATGATTTATCGGAGCATGCACATCGATACGTTTTCTCCATACAGAAAAAAGCAAACAAATTAATATTCCCTATTCTGCCGACGCTTGGTTCATGTGCAAAGAAAACAATGGCTTGTTAAGACTCCATGTTAAGTGACCGTAATTTAAATGATGCTTAAAAACAACATTAAGATAGAAATCTCCATGATTAAAAAGGAAAAAATGTGCTGCGCATAAACTTTAGACGGAAGTTGCTATACTTGCAGCACGATGTTTACAGCACAAAAGCAAATAAAAAATTAATGTTGACGAGTCATCCAACCACACATACATGAGTTTGACATCCATCGTTTTGACCGTGTCTAGGCCGCTTAAAGCTTACAAAAGTTTTTAGAATATATTGAAAAATGCTATAGTAGCAATTGTAGGAAATTAAAAATTACATCCTTGTGAAAATATTATATAGTTGCACAGTATGAAAAAAATGGGCTTACATCTAGTTTAGTGAAGCTTGACCAGTAAAAGAAAATTATACAAAGAGATAAAGAATTAAAAAATAATAGAAAAAATGTAAAATAAAAAAATTGGCGGTCGCTTTCATTTTCCGAGTTATGGGCATCTGAACTTTTCATATGAAACTGTGATTGTGTACTTTTTAACAAATTTGGTGAATATGGGTATCAGTTTAAAGCTTTTGGAAATATCTATATGGTGATGCTAAAATTTAAAAAAATGGACCCTCGACCGGCCGAAGGTCATTATGCAGAAAAACTTTAGTAAGCGAACCCGGAGTAAGTCATAGTTATCAAAGCCGGTGTTGGTCATACCATAGGGGAAAAATCCCTTCCGCGCGGCCGAAGGCCGGCTATTGGTGTTTTATTTGTTGTTATATTTTTCTTTATTAATTAATTTAATCAGTTTTTATCACATTTTTTATTACGTATTACTGTACTTAATAGTTTAAACTTTTTAAAAATCAAAAAAATGCTTTGGCTCTTAGTGGTTAAATTGATTGGTCAAGCTTCACTAAACTCGATTTGTTCCAAATAATCTTTTTTTTTAATATGAAGTTTGACATTAGGTTAGGTTAAGCAGGCAGCTATAGCATACAGCTCATTTGGGTCCACGTATTCGTCCCATTGTGTTACCTGCAGAGAGAATAAAAATAAAAAGGGGAGGAAAACGAAAGGGAAAAAGAGATAAGTTAAGAAGAGAGGTAGTAATAAAAGATATAGGGGGAAGTAAAAAGATTTGCAGTAAGACCGACACAGATAGAAGAATCATAAAAGAGAATCATAGAGGGCACATTGGCCGAAACAGAAAACAAGCGGTATTCATGCCTCGCCGAGTGGGAGTGGGTTGAAAAACCATCCGCAGCTCCTCAGAAAAGAATTAATTATTCTTGGTTCCAATAGTGAAACACAATATAGGCTCCAGAAATACCGTTGTCCAAGATGTTGAAGTCGTTGGTATTCCAGTGCAGGACATAGGCAGAGGAGGTGTTCGACCGTTTCCTCCTCTTCCTCATCTTGGCAGCTTCTGCAAAAGTCGTTGTAGGGGAGACCCATTCTTTTAGTATGGGTTCTGAATAGACAATGCCCAGTGACCGCTGATATCAAGTCACGCAGTTGTGTTTTCGGCATCCGAAGTAACGGATCCGTCCTCTTCTGATCCAGTACTGTTGCCCCGCACCCATTGAATTTTCCGGCATCGTATTTAAGGATGTCCGGCATACCAGGACGAGATTTGATATGCTGAACACACCTTTTAGGGACATAATAGCAGCTTTACTGTCGGTACAAAACCAGATATCCCTATTCGATATTCTCTGATACCTTAGCCAGTTTGCCGCTTTTTTGATAGTAGATATTTCTGCTTGTAGAACATTACATTCGGTTGGGAGTCTGAAACACATCTTGATTCCAAAATCCTCTATATAGACCCCACCTTCAACGCCCACACCCCTTTTGGAGCCATCCGTGAACACACAGAGTGAGCCAGGGGGTGGTGAGTAACCCTTCGTCGCAGTAGTCTATAAGTCCAGGGGTAACATTCGTGATTCCTAGAATACTGGCATGATCCCATAGTCTATGGTTCGATGCACCTGTGACATTCAGTCTAACGGCCGTTCTTAGTGCTAGCTTCCTGGCTAGCTGGTCTACTGGTAAGCAAAAAATACCTGGTGTTATTGATTTTGACGTGATTAAGGGTATTCCGAGAGAAATGATTAAAGCTGAAGCGTCACTTGAATTATCCTCAGATCATTCACCCAATATCGTCTATATATGGGACAAAGAAAACATCATATGACCAACGACTAGCACAAGCATTAATTGGTTGAAATATAGAAAGTATCTTAGTACTCATTGTTCGGAAAACATCCCGCTAAGAACACCTGAAGACCTCGAGCGGAGTCTTATTGATTTTGACAAAAACCTCAAATCAGCTGCCCATCATTCAACAATAACCCGACAACTAGCTAGATACAATCAATTTTATTCTGCAGATATTGAACGGCTCTTGGCTGAAAAAAGAAAAATTCGTATAGAATGGCAATCACACAGATCTCCTCAACTCAAAAGCAGACTTAAAGAATGCACGAACCGGCTAAGAGACATGCTGGAATCTCGAAGAGTAGCATCCCTGAAAAACTATTTGTGAGACCTAGACGCAACTCCTCAATCAGATTATTCATTATGGCGAGCTTGTAGAAACCTTAAAAGGCCAGTCTTACGTAAGCCTCCCTTGCGAACTACATCTGGAGGCTGGGCAAGGAGTGATACCGAAAAAGGCAATTTATTTGCTGGACATTTGTAAAGGGTTTTTACCCCAAATATATGGACTGATATAATTGAGTTGCCAATTGTCGAGGCTAGTGCTGCTGTACCGATAAGATTTGAATTTGGTGATATTAAAAAGGCAATAACGGATTTAAACACTAAAAAAGCCCATGGCGCTGATAAAACCAGTAACAAGATGTTATTTGAGTTGCCCCGTATAGCTCGCAGAATCGTTCTTTTTATTTTTAATGACAGTTTACGTCTTGAGTACTTCCCCACAGAGTGCAAGGTGTCCTTGTTTACCATGATTCCTAAACCAGGAAAAGACCACACAAAAATTGAAGCATACAGACCTATAAGACTTTTATCAAATGTGTCAAAGCTGTTTGAGAGGATGTTAATAACTAAGCTTAAGTTTTTTGAATCAATAATGCATTGATCAAAACAACTTATGTACACATAATTTTGTTTACATCATCAGATTTTCCATTCATCATATAACGGTATCGCTTAACTTCACTTAAGCTGTATAAATGTTAACCTTGAAAAAATAAAGTCATTATTTTCAATCCTCTTATGTTTACTTATAACTACACAATACATACTTTTTATTTAAACAGAAGCGCTTAAGTTACTTAATGTCCAGTTCAACGCAACTTTTAGTTTAGAAAAAGCGCTTAGGTAGAAAAGACGTAAAATCTTCTGAATTCAACAGTATTTTTTTTTTATATAAATCCTTCTTCGCTAATAAACATGTTACAAATATATTAATTCATAAAATATTCGCAAAAATCAAGCAGAATAAAAATTACACAAAATTGATGATATCTTAAAACTTCAATTTTCGACTTAAGCTACTCTTCCATATTGCCACAGATACATAAGCTGCTAGATAGTTATTTAACCAAACAAAAATTTATTGTGAAAGAAGGAGATTTCTTGAGCTCACCCCAGCCAATCGAAGCCGGAGTTCCCCAAGGTAGTATCTTGGGGCCCTTTTTATACTTATTGTATACCTCAGACATGCCAACTAGTAACCGAGTTCACACATCGACATTTGCTGACTTTTTTGAGCATTCACGAAAGACCCGAAGTAGCATCACGATATTTACAAGACCACATATCCAATTTAGAAAATTGGTTGAAGAAATGGAGAATAATTGTGAATGAACAAAAATGCACTCATATAACTTTCACACTGCGTAAGGAATCGTGCCCCCTTATTCGCATAAATAACCAAACGATATCCCAGGTTTCAGACGTAAAAAATCTCGGCATACATCTTGACCGGCGCCTTACTTGGAAACGCCACATAGAAACAAAGTTAACGAAAATGAAGTTGAAAGTTTATTGGCAGAAATTCTACTCTCGCTTTAGATTGCAAACTTTTATTATACAAGTCAATTCTAAAACCAATATGGTGTTATGGCATTCAGTTATGGGGCACTGCCTCAGCTAGCAACGTAGGAAAAATTCATAGGCGCCAAAATAAGATTCTTCGTATAATTCCATCAGCTCCTTGGTATATAAAAAACTCGAACATCCATAAAAAACTAAACGTGCCATCAGTTAAATCAGAATAGCGAAACTTGCCATAAGGTATTTAAAGAAACTTGAAACTCATCCGAATCCACTGGCCTGTAACATACTAAACGAACCTGGTTACATTCGACTAAGAAGGAGGGACACTGCTTCCCTCATCCGTACATCAGAGGGATAACCCGAAAATTACAGTAACCGTGAAACATACATATTTTTTTTCCAGCACTGGTTGGACTTAACAAGTACATTTTTAGACTTAAGATATGAGAAATTATTGATAGTTCAATTATATTGAAGATAAAATAAATAAAAAAATTGCGAAAAAAGGCCTTTATGAACTATATTGATTGTAGTGTTACTTTGCAAACTGCGTTTTTAAAGTCAGCCAAAAAGTGCCTTCGTCGGCGTTGACCTAATGGCTCCTGTTATTAGGATCGCCATATTAAGCAATACCCTCTCTACAATAAAAATATTTGCCCTAGTGCTTTCCACCAGACAATGACTCCATAGAGTAAGGTCGGTTTGATTACGGCTTCAAGTAACCAATTCACAATCCTTGGGTTCATTCCCAAAGTCTTGCCTTGGCTTTTTTATATGTATATTGCTGTTATGGCTTTAGACGCTCTAGCCTGGAGGTTAATTTTCCAGGATAATTTACTATCTAAGATTATGCCAAGGTACTTTGCACTATCTGATAGAGTTAGTGGTATTCCCCTCAATACGGGTAACCTGAAGGATGGGAGCTTGTATTTTCTTGAGAATAGTACAAGTTCAGTTTTGGTTGGATTTACACTCAGTCCGCTCAGTTCTGTCCAGGTGCAGATCATCCTGAGTGCCGCCTCCAATATTTGTATGATAGTATCGATATGGACACCAGACACTGCCACCGGTACATCGACTGCGTATGCGACAGTCTGAAAGTTCATGGCGTACAGATCTCTGAGCAGCTTATTGATTGCTATATTCCATAATAGCGGGAGCAATACTCCACCCTGTCTTTGCAGCAACTTAGCGGAACGCCAACTAGTTGATCTATCTCCTGGTCCCTAAGGTAGGTTCCAGATCTAGCCAGCTCGTCCGCAGTTTCATTTCCGGGCACTCCCGCGTGCCCCGGCATTCAAAAGAGTTCCAGGATGGAATGTCTCGCCATCTCATCTAGAGATGTCCGGCATTCACGAACCAAACTGGACGTTGTATATATACCCGATAAGGAGTATATCGCAGCTTTGCTATCGGTACAGAACTGGATATCTTTACCATATATCCTGTGATACCTTAGCCAGCTTGCCGCTCTTTTTATGGCAGAAATTTTAGCCTGAACAGTGCTGCATTGGTTTTGCAGCCTAAACCTCATCCTTGTTTGAAAACGAGGGATGAAGACGCCTCTCCCCACTCCATTGTCCGTTTTAGATCCGTCTGTAGAGACCTCAAGCACGTCCTCTTGATGACGGTCATGTGTCATCATAGATGACGTACCTGAAGTTGATACTCCGAACCTTCTGGTCGGCATAGCTGAGGGTGTACAATAATCAATATTTTCCGGGATAGTTGATATGCACACACATCCCAAAATAGTCGCATGGCCGAAACTCTTCGATTTCCATGCCCCGGTTGCACTAAGCCTTATTGCCGAGTTCAAGGCCAGCTGTTTGGCCATTAGATCGGCTGGAAGCCAGTGCAACATTGTGAACAGAGCTTTTGATGGCGTCGTGCGTATGACACTTGTGATCATCAAGGCTGAAGTGCGTAGTAAATACTTTGTTGACTATACTACAGTATGTAGACTTGTCTAGTGCAGGCCACCGTATAAGCGCCCCATGTTATTAGTATGGTTTATATCACTGTATTAAAAAGCCAGCAGGCATTTCCGAGGCTAATGCCCCAGTTTTTACGTATGGCCTTCTTACAGGTATATAGGGCTATTGAAGCCTTGTTTGCCCTAAATTGTACATTAAGGTTCCATAACAGTTTGTAATCTAGATATTTCGCCCTGTCAGATAACTTAAGCTCCACCCGTTTAGGAGCGGTAGTGGAAAAGTAGGAATCTTGTTTCTTCTGGTGAATAACACAAGATCCGTTTTCTGCGCATTAACACTTAGACCACTTTCAGTGCTCCACTTACTAATTTGTCTAAGCGATGTTTGCAAACGTTGCGATAGAGTGTCCAGGTGTCTTCCTGACACAGCTACTGCATCGTCATCCGCATATGCTACAGTTGTGAACATCATGGAGTCCAACGCCGTAAGCAATGAATTTATGGCGAGGTTCCAAAGAAGAGGCGATAGCACCCCTCCCAGTGGCGTCCCTCGCCTAGCTGCCCTACAGACAGTAGCCCGGCCCATATTGGATATGATGACTATAGGTCAGCAAATTCAAAATGAAGCAAATAATTGACTGATTTACATCCAGTCTCGCCCTAATGATGGTCTCCGGTTTCACGTTGTTGAACGCTCCTTCTATATCAAGGAACGCCGCCAATGCATATTCCTTATGCTCTAAAGATTTTTCAATGTATCCTATGAGCATATGCAGTGCCGTCTCAACCGATTTGCCTTTGGTATATGCGTGTTGAGATGTGGAGAGTCGGTTCGGATTAATCGTTCTTCTCATATGGAGATCAATTATCCCTTCCAGTGTTTTCAGAAGGAAGGATGACAGAATGATGGGTCTGAAATCCTTCGGTGCGATGTTTTTCCTCCTTTAGGGATGAAAACAACGGAACACCTGGTCCACATGGACCATGACAGACATGCTGTATATATTCGGGTCAGCCATGATATTATAAGATCCGCATTATGCTGAAGGTCAGCAGGTATAATGCCATCTGGACCTGGGGATTTGAACGGGTCGAAGCTCTTTATTGACCACAAGAGTCCTTCCCTATTAATAGGTATTAGGGCTTGTGGAAAGCAATCTGAGCAGGTCTCCCCTGTTAGGGGAGTACAACCAGGGAAATGTGTGTCCATAAGTACCTCAAGGGTCTCATGTCTACTTGTAGTCCAGTTGCCACAAGGTTTCTTAATGAAACTCGGCAGAACTTGCGAAACTGATAAGATTTGACGACGCCGGCACATCTCAGAAGACCCTTCTACGCTACAGAAGGATCTCCATGACGCCGTTTTTGCATTTCTTATCAGGTTTTTAAATCTGTTAACTGAGGCCTTGTATGTTGACCAGTTACCCAGTCTTTTTGCCTCATTAAAAAGTTTGCGGGAGGTTTTTCGAGCTTCCGCTATGTCAGAGTTCCACTAGGGTGGCTTGCTCCTACCATGGCAGATGTTTACTCTGCATGATTCCGACGTCGCTAGTTCGAATGCATTTGTTAGGGCACCCACTGCGACATCGACACCCTGCCTATCGTTAATAACCGGAGGGCTCGGAAGAAAGTCTGAGAGAATATATCGCTGTTGCTCCCAGTTTGTTTGCCTTCTGTTACGCCGGGGTGTAACCCCTTTTCCCTGAATGCCTATCTTGAATATACCTATGATCAGAGAAGGACCAGTCATTAGAGACCCCACATGAGCTAATAAAATTTGAGAGCCTAGTACTTATTAGCGTTATATCAAGTACCTACCTACTATTTATCACAAGAGAAGTAGGTTCTGAACCAATGTTAACTACGTCTAATTTACTACAAAGGATAAAATCAAGTAAAACTCACCCCTTGTATTACCGTCGGAGCTTTCCCATACGACATGATGTGCGTTGGCGTCCACGCCAATAATAACCGGCAGGCCCAATCTGCTTGCCATTTCCACAATCTTGCGAACTTTAGTTGGTGGTGTTTCGCTGTCGTACGCTATGTAGCTGGAGACGATTATTATGGTTTTAGTTTCCGTCTCCCAGGCAGCTGCTACCGTATCTTCATCACTGAAATCAGACAGAATGAAGATATTCAAGTCGCTTTTAGCCACTATACATGATCTGATCTTACCTGGACCATTCGTGTGCAGAAGCTTAAAGCCTTTTGCAGCAAGCCCGCAAACCCTGCCTTGATGTAGCCATTGTTCTTGGGCTAAAACAAGCTCTTCCCCTCTCTCTGCCAGGCGGAGGAGCAGTGCAGCCGATGTCGCATGGTCATCGCTCAGGAGATGTTGAACATCGTCAACGACGACCCATATTTACTCAAAAAGGTCATAACTGTTCATAATGTCCTTGCACATTTAATTTCATTTTTTACACAAAACTTAATACAGTTTCTTTGATCCATTTTTTTAAATAGTAAAAAATCGAAGAGCACACCAAAACATGACTAACCTTTTTATCTGTCGAAAACAAACTGACAATCCAAAATGGCTGATATTGTCAACGTAAATAACAGACATGTGTACCAACATTAAAAAATGCGAAAATCGAACATACGTACCTCACGAAAATTGAAAATAACGGTTATTTTTTATCATACCTCGTATATCTATATCAAGTACATTCGTTAGCTCAGCTGATATTTTTCGTTTCGTTTCTATGTGTCAAAATTTATTTACATTTTTTGTAGCGCCATTAAATTTTTAAAATGGTATATTCAAAGAAAATTGAAAATAAAATTTCAAATATATATTTTTTGCACTTTCCTTTGCTTCATTAGGTATGGTAAACGATATTTTAAAACTTTGCTTTTCTGATTCAAGTTTCACCAAACAAACTTACTATGAATTCTTGTTTTAATTCAGATTAATCTAAACATAAACAGATCATTGTATTATAATTTTTTATTATTGTTTAGCAGAATTGATATTAAGTTTTTTATTCCAAAAATGTACAATCGTACCCACTATGCCTTCGCTGAGTTGCTTCTGACACCTAGCAATATTTTTACACAAACAAAATGCCTGTTGTTGTTCCAATGTTGTACTTGTTGTTCCAATGTTGTACTTGTTGTAGACTTGCATGTACTTGATATAAATATATGTATGTACATACTTTGAACGTACTCAACTTAAATAAAACAAACAAGAGGTTAACACAAGGAGTACTTTGTTGGCGGATATTAAATCAGAAAATAAAACACTTGAAAACCTTTTTTCACCATTTTACTTTAATTTATTTATTTTGTTTTTTTTTTTTTGCTGCCACTCAACACAAAAATTTAATTTTGAGAAAGAAAAACAAAGAGAACCCAATTTATATGTGCTGCGCATAAACTTTAGACGGAAGTTGCTATACTTGCAGCACGATGTTTACAGCACAAAAGCAAATAAAAAATTAATGTTGACGAGTCATCCAACCACACATACATGAGTTTGACATCCATCGTTTTGACCGTGTCTAGGCCGCTTAAAGCTTACAAAAGTTTTTAGAATATATTGAAAAATGCTATAGTAGCAATTGTAGGAAATTAAAAATTACATCCTTGTGAAAATATTATATAGTTGCACAGTATGAAAAAAATGGGCTTACATCTAGTTTAGTGAAGCTTGACCTGTAAAAGAAAATTATACAAAGAGATAAAGAATTAAAAAATAATAGAAAAAATGTAAAATAAAAAAATTGGCGGTCGCTTTTATTTTCCGAGTTATGGGCATCTGAACTTTTCATATGAAACTGTGATTGTGTACTTTTTAACAAATTTGGTGAATATGGGTATCAGTTTAAAGCTTTTGGAAATATCTATATGGTGATGCTAAAGTTTAAAAAAAATTGACCCTCGACCGGCCGAAGGTCATTATGCAGAAAAACTTTAGTAAGCGAACCCGGAGTAAGTCATAGTTATCAAAGCCGGTGTTGGTCATACCATAGGGGAAAAATCCCTTCCGCGCGGCCGAAGGCCGGCTATTGGTGTTTTATTTGTTGTTATATTTTTCTTTATTAATTAATTTAATCAGTTTTTATCACATTTTTTATTACGTATTACTGTACTTAATAGTTTAAACTTTTTAAAAACCAAAAAAATGCTTTGGCTCTTAGTGGTTAAATTGATTGGTCAAGCTTACTAAACTCGATTTGTTCCAAATAATCTTTTTTTTAATATGAAGTTTGACATTAGGTTAGGTTAAGCAGGCAGCTATAGCATACAGCTCATTTGGGTCCACGTATTCGTCCCATTGTGTTACCTGCAGAGAGAATAGAAATAAAAAGGGGAGGAAAACGAAAGGGAAAAAGAGATAAGTTAAGAAGAGAGGTAGTAATAAAAGATATAGGGGGAAGTAAAAAGATTTGCAGTAAGACCGACACAGATAGAAGAATCATAAAAGAAAATCATAGAGGGCACATTGGCCGAAACAGAAAACAAGCGGTATTCATGCCTCGCCGAGTGGGAGTGGGTTGAAAAACCACCCGCAGCTCCTCAGAAAAGAATTAATTATTCGTGGTTCCAGTAGTGAAACACAATATAGGCTCCAGAAATACCGTTGTCCAAGATGTTGAAGTCGTTGGTATTCCAGTGCAGGACATAGGCAGAGGAGGTGTTCGACCGTTTCCTCCTCTTCCTCATCTTGGCAGCTTCTGCAAAAGTCGTTGTAGGGGAGGCCCATTCTTTTAGTATGGGTTCTGAATAGACAATGCCCAGTGACCGCTGATATCAAGTCACGCAGTTGTGTTTTCGGCATCCGAAGTAACGGATCCGTCCTCTTCTGATCCAGTAAGGGCCAGATCATCCTTGCCGTTGAACAAGTTGACTCATCGGACCATCTGACTTGGTCCGATGCAGAGAGGGGAATGCCACAATAGACGTCAATAGCGCCATCATGAACTAGAGTCCTTTTCTTTGCTAGTTCATCAGCAACACTGTTGCCCCGCACCCATTTAAGGGTGACCGTTGAATTTTCCGCCATCGCATTTAAGGATGTCCGGCATACCAGGACGAGATTTGATATGCTGAACACACCTTTTAGGGACATAATAGCAGCTTTACTGTCGGTACAAAACCAGATATCCCTATTCGATATTCTCTGATACCTTAGCCAGCTTGCCGCTTTTTTGATAGTAGATATTTCTGCTTGTAGAACATTACATTCGGTTGGGAGTCTGAAACACATCTTGATTCCAAAATCCTCTATATAGACCCCACCTTCAACGCCCACACCCCTTTTGGAGCCATCCGTGAACACACAGAGTGAGGCAGGGGGTGGCAGGGGGTGGTGAGTAACCCTTCGTCGCAGTAGTCTATAAGTCCAGGGGTAACATTCGTGATTCCTAGAATACTGGCATGATCCCATAGTCTATGGTTCGATGCACCTGTGACATTCAGTCTAACGGCCGTTCTTAGTGCTAGCTTCCTGGCTAGCTGGTCTACTGGTAAGCAAAAAATACCTGGTGTTATTGATTTTGACGTGATTAAGGGTATTCCGAGAGAAATGATTAAAGCTGAAGCGTCACTTGAATTATCCTCAGATCATTCACCCAATATCGTCTATATATGGGACAAAGAAAACATCATATGACCAACGACTAGCACAAGCATTAATTGGTTGAAATATAGAAAGTATCTTAGTACTCATTGTTCGGAAAACATCCCGCTAAGAACACCTGAAGACCTCGAGCGGAGTCTTATTGATTTTGACAAAAACCTCAAATCAGCTGCCCATCATTGAACAATAACCCGACAACTAGCTAGATACAATCAATTTTATTCTGCAGATATTGAACGGCTCTTGGCTGAAAAAAGAAAAATTCGTATAGAATGGCAATCACACAGATCTCCTCAACTCAAAAGCAGACTTAAAGAATGCACGAACCGGCTAAGAGACATGCTGGAATCTCGAAGAGTAGCATCCCTGAAAAACTATTTGTGAGACCTAGACGCAACTCCTCAATCAGATTATTCATTATGGCGAGCTTGTAGAAACCTTAAAAGGCCAGTCTTACGTAAGCCTCCCTTGCGAACTACATCTGGAGGCTGGGCAAGGAGTGATACCGAAAAAGGCAATTTATTTGCTGGACATTTGTAAAGGGTTTTTACCCCAAATATATGGACTGATATAATTGAGTTGCCAATTGTCGAGGCTAGTGCTGCTGTACCGATAAGATTTGAATTTGGTGATATTAAAAAGGCAATAACGGATTTAAACACTAAAAAAGCCCATGGCGCTGATAAAACCAGTAACAAGATGTTATTTGAGTTGCCCCGTATAGCTCGCAGAATCGTTCTTTTTATTTTTAATGACAGTTTACGTCTTGAGTACTTCCCCACAGAGTGCAAGGTGTCCTTGTTTACCATGATTCCTAAACCAGGAAAAGACCACACAAAAATTGAAGCATACAGACCTATAAGACTTTTATCAAATGTGTCAAAGCTGTTTGAGAGGATGTTAATAACTAAGCTTAAGTTTTTTGAATCAATAATGCATTGATCAAAACAACTTATGTACACATAATTTTGTTTACATCATCAGATTTTCCATTCATCATATAACGGTATCGCTTAACTTCACTTAAGCTGTATAAATGTTAACCTTGAAAAAATAAAGTCATTATTTTCAATCCTCTTATGTTTACTTATAACTACACAATACATACTTTTTATTTAAACAGAAGCGCTTAAGTTACTTAATGTCCAGTTCAACGCAACTTTTAGTTTAGAAAAAGCGCTTAGGTAGAAAAGACGTAAAATCTTCTGAATTCAACAGTATTTTTTTTTTATATAAATCCTTCTTCGCTAATAAACATGTTACAAATATATTAATTCATAAAATATTCGCAAAAATCAAGCAGAATAAAAATTACACAAAATTGATGATATCTTAAAACTTCAATTTTCGACTTAAGCTACTCTTCCATATTGCCACAGATACATAAGCTGCTAGATAGTTATTTAACCAAACAAAAATTTATTGTGAAAGAAGGAGATTTCTTGAGCTCACCCCAGCCAATCGAAGCCGGAGTTCCCCAAGGTAGTATCTTGGGGCCCTTTTTATACTTATTGTATACCTCAGACATGCCAACTAGTAACCGAGTTCACACATCGACATTTGCTGACTTTTTTGAGCATTCACGAAAGACCCGAAGTAGCATCACGATATTTACAAGACCACATATCCAATTTAGAAAATTGGTTGAAGAAATGGAGAATAATTGTGAATGAACAAAAATGCACTCATATAACTTTCACACTGCGTAAGGAATCGTGCCCCCTTATTCGCATAAATAACCAAACGATATCCCAGGTTTCAGACGTAAAAAATCTCGGCATACATCTTGACCGGCGCCTTACTTGGAAACGCCACATAGAAACAAAGTTAACGAAAATGAAGTTGAAAGTTTATTGGCAGAAATTCTACTCTCGCTTTAGATTGCAAACTTTTATTATACAAGTCAATTCTAAAACCAATATGGTGTTATGGCATTCAGTTATGGGGCACTGCCTCAGCTAGCAACGTAGGAAAAATTCATAGGCGCCAAAATAAGATTCTTCGTATAATTACATCAGCTCCTTGGTATATAAAAAACTCGAACATCCATAAAAAACTAAACGTGCCATCAGTTAAATCAGAATAGCGAAACTTGCCATAAGGTATTTAAAGAAACTTGAAACTCATCCGAATCCACTGGCCTGTAACATACTAAACGAACCTGGTTACATTCGACTAAGAAGGAGGGACACTGCTTCCCTCATCCGTACATCAGAGGGATAACCCGAAAATTACAGTAACCGTGAAACATACATATTTTTTTTCCAGCACTGGTTGGACTTAACAAGTACATTTTTAGACTTAAGATATGAGAAATTATTGATAGTTCAATTATATTGAAGATAAAATAAATAAAAAAATTGCGAAAAAAGGCCTTTATGAACTATATTGATTGTAGTGTTACTTTGCAAACTGCGTTTTTAAAGTCAGCCAAAAAGTGCCTTCGTCGGCGTTGACCTAATGGCTCCTGTTATTAGGATCGCCATATTAAGCAATACCCTCTCTACAATAAAAATATTTGCCCTAGTGCTTTCCACCAGACAATGACTCCATAGAGTAAGGTCGGTTTGATTACGGCTTCAAGTAACCAATTCACAATCCTTGGGTTCATTCCCAAAGTCTTGCCTTGGCTTTTTTATATGTATATTGCTGTTATGGCTTTAGACGCTCTAGCCTGGAGGTTAATTTTCCAGGATAATTTACTATCTAAGATTATGCCAAGGTACTTTGCACTATCTGATAGAGTTAGTGGTATTCCCCTCAATACGGGTAACCTGAAGGGTGGGAGCTTGTATTTTCTTGAGAATAGTACAAGTTCAGTTTTGGTTGGATTTACACTCAGTCCGCTCAGTTCTGTCCAGGTGCAGATCATCCTGAGTGCCGCCTCCAATATTTGTATGATAGTATCGATATGGACACCAGACACTGCCACCGGTACATCGTCTGCGTATGCGACAGTCTGAAAGTTCATGGCGTACAGATCTCTGAGCAGCTTATTGATTGCTATATTCCATAATAGCGGGAGCAATACTCCACCCTGTCTTTACAGCAACTTAGCGGAACGCCAACTAGTTGATCTATCTCCTGGTCCCTAAGGTAGGTTCCAGATCTAGCCAGCTCGTCCGCAGTTTCATTTCCGGGCACTCCCGCGTGCCCCGGCATTCAAAAGAGTTCCAGGATGGAATGTCTCGCCATCTCATCTAGAGATGTCCGGCATTCACGAACCAAACTGGACGTTGTATATATGCCCGATAAGGAGTATATCGCAGCTTTGCTATCGGTACAGAACTGGATATCTTTACCATATATCCTGTGATACCTTAGCCAGCTTGCCGCTCTTTTTATGGCAGAAATTTTAGCCTGAACAGTGCTGCATGGTTTTGCAGCCTAAACCTCATCCTTGTTTGAAAACGAGGGATGAAGACGCCTCTCCCCACTCCATTGTCCGTTTTAGATCGGTCTGTAGAGACCTCAAGCACGTCCTCTTGATGACGGTCATGTGTCATCATAGATGACGTACCTGAAGTTGATACTCCGAACCTTCTGGTCGGCATAGCTGAGGGTGTACAATAATCAATATTTTCCGGGATAGTTGATATGCACACACATCCCAAAATAGTCGCATGGCCGAAACTCTTCGATTTCCATGCCCCGGTTGCACTAAGCCTTATTGCCGAGTTCAAGGCCAGCTGTTTGGCCATTAGATCGGCTGGAAGCCAGTGCAACATTGTGAACAGAGCTTTTGATGGCGTCGTGCGTATGACACTTGTGATCATCAAGGCTGAAGTGCGTAGTAAATACTTTGTTGACTATACTACAGTATGTAGACTTGTCTAGTGCAGGCCACCGTATAAGCGCCCCATGTTATTAGTATGGTTTATATACTGTATTAAAAAGCCAGCAGGCATTTCCGAGGCTAAAACCCCAGTTTTTACGTATGGCCTTCTTACAGGTATATAGGGCTATTGAAGCCTTGTTTGCCCTAAATTGTACATTAAGGTTCCATAACAGTTTGTAATCTAGATATTTCGCCCTGTCAGATAACTTAAGCTCCACCCGTTTAGGAGCGGTAGTGGAAAAGTAGGAATCTTGTTTCTTCTGGTGAATAACACAAGATCCGTTTTCTGCGCATTAACACTTAGACCACTTTCAGTGCTCCACTTACTAATTTGTCTAAGCGATGTTTGCAAACGTTGCGATAGAGTGTCCAGGTGTCTTCCTGACACAGCTACTGCATCGTCATCCGCATATGCTACAGTTGTGAACATCATGGAGTCCAACGCCGTAAGCAATGAATTTATGGCGAGGTTCCAAAGAAGAGGCGATAGCACCCCTCCCTGTGGCGTCCCTCGCCTAGCTGCCCTACAGACAGTAGCCCGGCCCATATTGGATATGATGACTATAGGTCAGCAAATTCAAAATGAAGCAAATAATTGACTGATTTACATCCAGTCTCGCCCTAATGATGGTCTCCGGTTTCACGTTGTTGAACGCTCCTTCTATATCAAGGAACGCCGCCAATGCATATTCCTTATGCTCTAAAGATTTTTCAATGTATCCTATGAGCATATGCAGTGCCGTCTCAACCGATTTGCCTTTGGTATATGCGTGTTGAGATGTGGAGAGTCGGTTCGGATTAATCGTTGTTCTCATATGGAGATCAATTATCCCTTCCAGTGTTTTCAGAAGGAAGGATGACAGAATGATGGGTCTGAAATCCTTCGGTGCGATGTTTTTTCTCCTTTAGGGATGAAAACAACGGAACACCTGGTCCACATGGACCATGACAGACATGCTGTATATATTCGGGTCAGCCATGATATTATAAGATCCGCATTATGCTGAAGGTCAGCAGGTATAATGCCATCTGGACCTGGGGATTTGAACGGGTCGAAGCTCTTTATTGACCACAAGAGTCCTTCCCTATTAATAGGTATTAGGGCTTGTGGAAAGCAATCTGAGCAGGTCTCCCCTGTTAGGGGAGTACAACCAGGGAAATGTGTGTCCATAAGTACCTCAAGGGTCTCATGTCTACTTGTAGTCCAGTTGCCACAAGGTTTCTTAATGAAACTCGGCAGAACTTGCGAAACTGATAAGATTTGACGACGCCGGCACATCTCAGAAGACCCTTCTACGCTACAGAAGGATCTCCATGACGCCGTTTTTGCATTTCTTATCAGGTTTTTAAATCTGTTAACTGAGGCCTTGTATGTTGACCAGTTACCCAGTCTTTTTGCCTCATTAAAAAGTTTGCGGGAGGTTTTTCGAGCTTCCGCTATGTCAGAGTTCCACTAGGGTGGCTTGCTCCTACCATGGCAGATGTTTACTCTGCATGATTCCGACGTCGCTAGTTCGAATGCATTTGTTAGGGCACCCACTGCGACATCGACACCCTGCCTATCGTTAATAACCGGAGGGCTCGGAAGAAAGTCTGAGAGAATATATCGCTGTTGCTCCCAGTTTGTTTTCCTTCTGTTACGCCGGGGTGTAACCCCTTTTCCCTGAATGCCTATCTTGAATATACCTATGATCAGAGAAGGAGCAGTCATTAGAGACCCCACATGAGCTAATAAAATCTGAGAGCCTAGTACTTATTAGCGTTATATCAAGTACCTACCTACTATTTATCACAAGAGAAGTAGGTTCTGAACCAATGTTAACTACGTCTAATTTACTACAAAGGATAAAATCAAGTAAAACTCACCCCTTGTATTACCGTCGGAGCTTTCCCATACGACATGATGTGCGTTGGCGTCCACGCCAATAATAACCGGCAGGCCCAATCTGCTTGCCATTTTCACAATCTTGCGAACTTTAGTTGGTGGTGTTTCGCTGTCGTACGCTATGTAGCTGGAGACGATTATTATGGTTTTAGTTTCCGTCTCCCAGGCAGCTGCTACCGTATCTTCATCACTGAAATCAGACAGAATGAAGATATTCAAGTCGCTTTTAGCCACTATACATGATCTGATCTTACCTGGACCATTCGTGTGCAGAAGCTTAAAGCCTTTTGCAGCAAGCCCGCAAACCCTGCCTTGATGTAGCCATTGTGCTTGGGCTAAAACAAGCTCTTCCCCTCTCTCTGCCAGGCGGAGGAGCAGTGCAGCCGATGTCGCATGGTCATCGCTCAGGAGATGTTGAACATCGTCAACGACGACCCATATTTACTCAAAAAGGTCATAACTGTTCATAATGTCCTTGCACATTTAATTTTATTTTTTACACAAAACTTAATACAGTTTCTTTGATCCATTTTTTTAAATAGTAAAAAATCGAAGAGCACACCAAAACATGACTAACCTTTTTATCTGTCGAAAACAAACTGACAATCCAAAATGGCTGATATTGTCAACGTAAATAACAGACATGTGTATCAACATTAAAAAATGCGAAAATCGAACATACGTACCTCACGAAAATTGAAAATAACGGTTATTTTTTTATTATACCTCGTATATCTATATCAAGTACATTCGTTAGCTCAGCTGATATTTTTCGTTTCGTTTCTATGTGTCAAAATTTATTTACATTTTTTGTAGCGCCATTAAATTTTTAAAATGGTATATTCAAAGAAAATTGAAAATAAAATTTCAAATATATATTTTTTGCACTTTCCTTTGCTTCATTAGGTATGGTAAACGATATTTTAAAACTTTGCTTTTGTGATTCAAGTTTCACCAAACAAACTTACTATGAATTCTTGTTTTAATTCAGATTAATCTAAACATAAACAGATCATTGTATTAAAATTTTTTATTATTGTTTAGCAGAATTGATATTAAGTTTTTTATTCCAAAAATGTACAATCGTACCCACTTTGCCTTCGCTGAGTTGCTTCTGACACCTAGCAATATTTTTACACAAACAAAATGCCTGTTGTTGTTCCAATGTTGTACTTGTTGTTCCAATGTTGTACTTGTTGTAGACTTGCATGTACTTGATATAAATATATGTATGTACATACTTTGAACGTACTCAACTTAAATAAAACAAACAAGAGGTTAACACAAGGAGTACTTTGTTGGCGGATATTAAATCAGAAAAGAAAACACTTGAAAACCTTTTTTCACCATTTTACTTTAATTTATTTATTTTGTTTTTTTTTTTGCTGCCACTCAACACAAAAATTTAATTTTGAGAAAGAAAAACAAAGAGAACCCAATTTATAGCTTTCAACATACGTCAAAAGTTAAAAGTTGCCCAACTTTCGTACTTTGCGTTGACGGAGACGTACTGATTGTAAACCCCCTTCTTCATTTGATATCAATATGTCTTAACAAAAATCAAACTTCATATATAAAAAACAGTTAAAAATGTTTTTTTTTATATGACGTCTGACTTTTGTTAAGACATGTTAATATCTAATGGAGACGGGGAGTAACAACACTCATTAGAAAACCTGTATTTCAACTTTATTGTACGTTGAAAAAGACGACGTATAACGTATGACGGATTTTATGTGTCATGGCCTTTAGACATTAACAAGCCTTAACCAAAGTCAAACTTCATATAAAAAAATCATTATTTTTAATACCTGTTTTTAATAGGAAGTTTGACTTTTGTTAAGACATGTTAATGACTAATTGCTAAACCTAAACAAGAGCGTAAGGCGCAAAATAACTGTCAAAAATTATAACCTCCGTCTCCATAAGACATTGACATGTCTTAGCAAAAGTCAAACTTCATATAAAAAAAACATTATTTTTAATACTGGTTTTTTTATATATGAAGTTTGACTTTTGTTAAGACATGTTGATAGCAAATAAAGACGGGGGTTCATGTACATACAAAATCTATGAAGCAAAGCTAAATAACGGCGTCAACGCAATTGGCAATTGGAAAATCCAATTTTGACAGAGCGTTAGGTAGTGAAGTTGGGTGCAAACAAAATGTTATTGTTTTTTGTGTAAGAGTGGTGCCATTTTAGATATTCTCTGCTTTGTCTATCGATTTATGTAAACGGGGTTTTACGCTTAGCTACATCATATTACATACATATGTGTGCAAAATTATAAACTTCTGCTATCAAAATTAACCAAGTTATAAACAAAATTCAAAATAACGTATCATCAATTGCATTCTTTTCTGAAACGAAATGTAACGTATCATCTAACACTCATGCTTATGACAATAAGACAGAGTATATTACTTGAACACAGCTAGTTTTGACTTTTTTTATGGTTTTGGTCAACTTGCCGTTGACTTAAAAACGTTTTATTTTGGAAATAATTCGGTTTCTCATGAACCAGTAAAGATGTATTAATGAAATTTCACAGAGCAAAGCCGAGGTGTTTTTCTGTATAGTTGCGGTCGGTGGGCCGTTAGAGTACAGGGAGACTTGTTGGTAAGACCCTAACCTTGTACCTTGTGCATACAATTTTTTTTAGTTAAAAAGTTTTTTTATAGCTCAAACGTTAAGATTTTTTAAAATTTCAGTTAAAAGCCTAGTACTCTGTTCGAATTTGTGAAAAATGTTGAGCAACATTTATTATTTCACAAGGAAAATTTGACATTTAAAATGTGGTGTCTATCTCGCGATTTGAAAGAATTTTACGATTTTATTGTTTTTATATATACCACATTGTTTTAGAAATGAAATTTAGAAATTTTTTAAAAACAAAAGCCAAGCGATCAGCTGTTTGAAAAATTCCACATAATATAATGCCCCTTTGCTTTTTTTCACACCCTATAAGAACAGTGACCGTCAATTGAGCAATCATTTGAGTGTCACTGATGAGAGAACTTTTCTCATTGCGTAGAACAGAGCTACCATCACGTTATTAAGGTACAAAAATGAGGTATACATTTGTGTACGTGTGATTTTGCATCTCTCTCGAACTTATTAACTCTTTGGACTAATGAGCCTATCTCTGTACTGCGAACTCTACTGCTTTTTACTAATCAACTATGCTGTAAAAATTAATCAACGATGACTACTCAAACTAGATAAATAAACCCCTCACAGATGACTAAGCAAAATTGCTGCATAAACCCATCACAACTGACGGTTACACCTGTTACAATAAAACACGATTTATTCGAAATTTTTTTTTCTTTTTTATTTAAATATCGTCGTTGGTGCACTCTATGGTGACTACGTTCTACTGCTTTTCGAACACTTTTTTCATATTCAAAAGGTCCTTGCTGCTGGAAAACTTCTGAAATTAGAAAAAGAGATCAACTTATGTAGATATAAAATATATGTATATACCTCGAGGATTATCAACTCACATAAGCTTCCCTGAAGCATATTTTTCTAATCTACCTTCTTCATTGTACTTCTCCAGCAGCTCTTCCAAACAGATTGCGCGGATGTCAGCAGTATTCTCCGACGTTGATTTTAGCTTGTGCATGTATGTAGTCTGTGAAGAATAAAATAATAAAGTAACAATTTTAATAAGGATCTTCAAGGAAAGAATGCTGGCGACTCCATGTTAACACATTCTATATTTTTAATAACTTTTTTATGCGCAAAACTACTTTTTAGATTTATTTTCTTTTCATATTTCATACTTATTTTAATATTTTAAAAACACGCGGATATATTTTACAATTTATGACCCAATTTACAGTGGCAGAGTTGTATTTAAAAAAAAAAATTCAACTCTACTACTCACATTCATTTTTTTATTTTTGTGTATGAGTTTTCATTGTTCATGTATTAGTTTCAATCATCCATTTCTTGTAGGGCAGCTTTGATAAAATGTTGCCAGAAACATTTCAATGTTTTTCCACAGAAAAACAGAGTACTACTTCTGCAACATGTTTTCATGACTTTTTCATAGAAATTTTTATGTATGTAATTTGACTAAACAGAGTACCAGGCTTAAGAGAAAATTGGCTTGGAAATTTTTTTTTTAATTTTTTGCCAACCTTAACTTAGTATTTTTGATGTTGTGGACTCATTTATGCTTGAATTATGCACTCTTAATGAAAGCTAGAATAAAATAGTGTTTTGTTCTGATAGCGCGTTTCGTTTAAAAGTTACAAGCCTCTGAATTGGGAAAATGTAAAATTTACCGTAAAATTTACGAAGAATTTTACATATCAATTAATACTTTTAACGAATTTTTTGCAAAAAGAAAAGGAATATATCAAATAAATAAATGACGACCTCACAGGTCAAACCACAGTAAATAGTTCTGAAATTAATTTTTCCGTATCGATTTAAATTTTATTAAAATTTATTTTTTTACAAACAAAATTTTATTTTCAAAATGTCAAAAACCGTATTAAAAATTCATGCATACACAAAAAAGTTATTAAAGCAAAATTAAAAATTAACAAACAAAACAATAAAAGCTACAACGCCCTACATACCATTACACAACCTGCTTTATAGCATGAACTCGTATCAAGCTTCGCTTCGTTTTGAGCGAGCACATAAGAAAAACACATGCAATGGTTTATAGCATGGTGTAGAGTAGTATTATAGCTTCGCTTACAGCGCGCACTCTGATATCAGCCTTATGAAATGTGATGTTACGTAATTTTATATTTTAGGTGACGATATGAAGTATTCATATCCGGTTAGTTCAACTGCTTACTTTCATTGCTTTTCGTCCACTTTCTCTTGGAAATGAGATATTTTTGCGGAAAAAAAGTATCCTATATTGGGACCAGGATAATTAGGTACCTCCTCACAAAATTTTCTTAAAATCCATCCAGTACTTTTTACGTGATGCGAACGTAAATGAAAAGCACAGAGACAGACAGATGGAAATGAGTTACTACTTTATTATATGTATAGATATGTAATTTGTGACTAATTTCGACAAAAATGTTTACCTAAAGAAATATGAAGAGCAATAAGGCACTTCAACCAGATTTCTAAGATCTCATAAGCGCTCCTTCCTATAAAAATCTTTCTAGAGTAGACTGCATAATATTGGCCAGGACAAGAGTAGATAATACAAAATTTATCACACAACTGAAGTTGTCTAATAGCCCAAAATATTCATTTCAGTATTTTGTAAAATAATTTTTAAATACTTACATATATAAATAAATAAACAAAGAAATTTACAAATATTTTCTGAAAAATAATTCTGTCAACAGAATTTGTCAAGAAACAAAACAAATCCTTTTTTTAATTTGTAGATTTAAGACAAAGATGTTAATGATAATGCTTTTTTACAGATTTCAGAATGGAAAGTGGCGTTGCGGTCGAAACTGTCTCATTTATATCCAAGTGATTTTGACGTAGTACATTCTAGCGAGTGTGTTATAGAAAAGCTGCAGTTGCACCCCGCCATAAAACATGTTTCGTTTCATTTACACATACAAAGAACACTCTTGTACTCGAAAGCTTCCAATTCTTCAAAATTTTATTTCAAAAGCAACCCAGGTTATTTATCAAGAAATTTTCCTATGGATCTGGCAGATGCATTACAAACAAAATATTTATGGAATAATGGAGTTACCGGCAAAGGAATAAAAGTTGCTGTGTTTGACACAGGATTAGCCAGAAAACATCCACATTTTAGAAATATTAAAGAGCGGACAAATTGGACAAATGATAAAACTTTGGAAGACGGTGTGAGTCATGGAACTTTTGTTTGTGGAATAATAGCTTCAACCAAAGAGTGTTTAGGAATTGCACCTGATGTTGAACTTCATATTTTTAGAGTATTTACAAATACACAGGTCAGTAAAATCTATATAATTAATAGGCAAACACGTTTTTTGTAATTTGCGTCCTTTTACGTCCTTAACACTGCACCAATTTTAGAAAGAATTGTATAGTTTTAAAGCTTTTTCTACACAGATGTGCGCAATCTTAAATTTTTTTAAATCGGTTCAGTACTTTAGGAGTAATACGACTTTCTCAAAAAACTAAGTCAACGGTAATTTTAATGAGCTATAGACACTTTCTCGTCAATGTTACAAAACACAATTGCAATAAAGTTCTATTTTGACATAAATAAACAAAAACAGTTTGGTTGTACAATGCTATCGAACAAATATTTCTTTTGGAAGTGTAATAAGTCCATTCCTAATTCTTATTGCAATTATTATTGATTATTGCTACATATTTCAGAGCACGCTGCTGCAGATATTACTAAAGCCCGTTTCAATCTAAACTAAAATGGTTTGAATCATATTTAACTAATCGAACAGAACTAAAGCTATAAACACATTCGAGACAGCACTTCACGCGACAGCACTAAAACCCGAGCTGTCAACAGCCTGAGCACTATTTCAGTAAGCGAATAATTATTTTGAAAGCAGCAGCAGCAATAAACATATGGTTTTGTTTTTTTAATATTTGTTTACAAAATTCTAAAGTATTTGTTGCGTAAAAAATATGTATGTATCAGGAAAATATTATTAATTGTATGGAAGGCCTCACTAAAATAGTTCAAATTACCGCGTCAGTATATGAGGCAAAGAAAAAACTAAAAAGAAATAAATGAAGATGGTGAGTTCGCCCGACAATCCAAATGCAAATATAAATCAAACAAATCCAAAATTAAAATGAAAACAAGAAATATAAACAGCTAACTGTTGTGTTTTAGTGGTGTCACTTTACATTTTTGAGCGCTTTTTAAACAAGCTTTTTCTACGGTACGTCATAGAAAAATAGAAATGAAGAACGGAGGAAATTTCTAAAATGTCAAGCCTCTTTTGGTAAATAAAAATTCCGGAAGTTTTTAGGGAACGCGGAATTTTTCGGGAGCTCGGGATTTTAAGAAAGCTTAAAAATTCGTTTAGAAGATTAATTTAAAAAAGAATTATAATTAAAATTCTGATTTTATAAAAACATATTACTTTGGGATGCGGAAATAAATGTCCCAGGATTCGGGATTCAGTACATTTCCGGATTGGCATTTCTAGTGTAGACCGAAAATTGTTTTTAAAAAATGCTGCAATTTAGTTATAAGTGTTGATTATTTTTGCCTTATTGCTCAAATTATTGAGACTAGTGTTCGCCTAGTGGTTGAAATTCAACCTTTACTGCAATAATACAAAACCACTCAGATAAAACGTTATATTTTTCTTCGTTCTAATAAAATATAATATCGTACTTTATCTGTTCTTTAATAGTTATATCTATTAATGAGAGCCTTCCAAATAAATAATAGTTTTTTGTTATAATTATTCAGCAAATTTAGAGAGAAACAGAGATTATGACTTTATGATTGGCTAATTTCTTAACTGCACTGCTCCTATCGACAATCTCTACAATAAAAAACAGGTCGTACGGGTGCCTGCTCTCGATGTTTTTTTAATCTGTTACACCTCACAAATAAACATCTGCTTTCACAAAATATTTTCTGCACTTTATCTAAAACTAGCTAACAACAAAAAGCATGACATATTGCTGCGGGCTGTCTGCTGTCTCGAATGTGTTTATAGCTTAACAAGGGTCAACAACGCGCAATCGACTTTGGAGTTCCACAAGGCTCAATCTTAGGAGAACTGTTATTTATTATATACACAAATGATATAGAGAACGTATTAGAAAATGTGAAATTGTACTCTATACCGACGACACTTTAATTTTTACGGAAGCTGAAAAATATTGCAACAGACATGAAAATATTGAAAATATTGCAACAGACATGAATAATATAAATAAATGGTTAAAAATGAACAAATTAAAATTAAATGAAAACAAAATGAAGTTAATGGAAATCAAAATCAACACTTAAAACATTTCAAATAAATAATATGATAATAGAAAAAGTTAATAACTTAAAATATCTGGGTTCTGTGATAGATAAATACTTAAAATTTAAAGATCATATTGAATACATATATAAAAAGAATCGGTATTTTGTTTTTTTAAAAGACTCGGAAAGAAAATATCTATTATAACAGCTATAAATATATAATACGATAATTAAACCGCATTTTGAATATGGATCCACTATCATATACATATACATGCTGCACGTATCAACAGCTAATAACACTGCAAAAATTACAAAATAAAGCAATGCGCTCAATTTTAAAATGTAATCGCTATACATCAATAACACATATGTTAGACACTTTAAAATGGCTAAACATACAACAAAGGCTTGAACTCAACACAAAAATTTTCATCCAAAAAATGAAGACATCTTATGCACCAACTTATCTAATGCAACAGCTAAGATATGTAATAGATGTTCAAACATATAATTTGAGAAATGCAAGTGATTTCAGGTTGCAAAATACAAATACAAGTGCGAAGCAAAAATCATTTTTTTATAAAGGACTGAGGCTTTACAACACGATGCCAAATACTATACGAAATGAACGAAACAAAAATTTATTTAAAAAACAAGTTGTTAATTTTATTCAAAATATTAATGTTCCTCAGAGTTTGTACGAATATTTTTTATTGTAAATCTAAAAAGTATTAAAAATACTACTTGCATAATAAAAAAAGTGGTATAAGTCCATGTGGACCTAATTTTAGTAATTATTATTTTTTAGTAAAGTTTTTGTGTAAATGTGTATAGTGTAAAAGGACCTAATTTTAGTAATTATTATTTTTTAGTAAAGTTTTTGTGTAAATGTGTATAGTGTAAAAAACATCATTTGAATTGATTAAAGTTGTTCAATATTTTTAAATTGATTCAAACACAAACCCTTAAATATCTCAATATGTATATGAAAAAATGGACCTTTAACACTTTCAAGAAAACCAGCTCACATGTTCTCTTACCTACGTTTAAGCATAGCGATACTTTTGCTTCCAAGTGTTTATATTATTTATGAGGATAGGGGCAGCGAAGCGCACCCTTTATATCAAGTATAATTTAATGCAGATGAAATGTGATGAATTTTTATCATTTGTAATATAACGTCGGCAGAGCAACTGTCAATTTTTATCAATACCAATACATCCGAGGACGCTGATGCATTTATATTATGATGAATCATTTTTATTTTTTCACCGCGAGGGTAAGATTTTAAATTAACCTTAAATGTATGTTTAAAATTAGTAAATAAAACCAAAAATATACTTTTTTTTGCTTGTCACACAATATTAATTGCTTTTGATTTAAAAAATTAGCGAAAGAAAATAAAAATAATATTGTTTGCTTGCTTATTTTTTTGCAATAAAAAAACAAACGTCATTTGAAAAATACAATTAAAATAACGTTTTATATCATAACTAGCGGTGCCCGCCACGTCGTGGGCGTGCTGACAATATTTTGCTCGATTTTGCTTTGAAAGTATTCCACACCAATTGTAAGACTCTTAAGTTTATAGTGCTTCAGTTATGGTTTGTGTATTTACTTTATATAAAGGTACCCATCCCTGGATAAAATTCTAAAATTTATAAAAAATAAAAAAATAAAAGACCTTTTTTATAATTCAGTATTGGTTTGTATATGGTATGGTATAAATAAATTTGAAAAGAACTTGGTGGGGTTGTTCAAAATTATTTATTTTATCTGTTTATTTATTTTATAAGATAAAATAAAGCTCTGTAAATAATATTTTAATAACATTGTAATTCCACAAAGTAAAAATACAAATCAAACACAAATTTTATTCAATTGACCGTACCCTACAAGAACAGTGACCGTCAATTGAGCAATCATTTGAGTGTCACTGATGAGAGATTTTTTCTAATTGTGTACAAGAAAGTTACCATTTCATTCGATGTGCGTGTGATCAACTATGATGTAAAAATTAATCAACAATGACTACTCAAACTGGATGAATAAATCCCTCACAGCTGACTAAGCAAAATTGATGCAGAAACAAATTCAATATTTTTATATTTATTAAAATACATTTTAAAATTAGTTTATACATATTTATTTAATATATAATTTTACATATTTAAATATTTGTATTCGCTCAATGATGACTGCGTTCTACTGCCATTCGTGGGCTTTTTTGAAATTAAATCGCTACCTGCTATTGTAAAACATCTTAAATATGAAGAAATATATAATTTATAAAATATTTTAAGATAGATCAAAGTATGTATATACCTCGAGGATGTTTCTCAACTCACATAAGATTCCCGGAAGCACATTTTTCTCATCTACCGTCCTCATTGTACTTCTCCAGCAGGTCTTCCGAACAGATTGCGCGGATGTCAGCAGTATTCCCCGACGTTGATTTTAGATTATGCAAATATGTATTTAGTCTGTGAAGAATAAAATAATAAAGTAAAAATTTGAATTAGTTACTATTGCTTGAGTGAAATTTGCTGTCCTTAATTTCAGCTCTGCCTCTTCCGCAGCCACGAGGGTCTTCAAGGAAAGAATGCTGGCGACTCCATGTTAACACATTCTATATTTTTAATAATTGTTTTATGCACCAAACTTTTTTTTTACATTTATTTTCTTTTCATATTTATTTTAATATTTTAAAAACACGCGAATATATTTTACAATTTACGACTCAATTTACAATGGCAGAGTTGTATTTTACAAAAAATTCAACTATGCTACTCACAATCATTTTTTTATTTTTGTGTATGTATGAGTTTTCATTGTTCATGTTTTAGTTTAAATTATCCATTTCTGGTAGGGTATGTATTTAAATTAAAATTTTGTCATTATTTTAAAACAGCGCCATCTTCTGCGCAACCGTGCCGATGCCTTAAAGTATGCAGTACCTTTCAAGCGGTAAAAAAAGTCGGCGTACTTTTTACTGCCTTTTCTCTTTAATATCTGTTGGAAATAGGGTATTTTTGTGGAAGAAAAGTATCCTATATTAGAATCAGGAAGCTAAAGTATCTCCTCACAAAATTTTGTTAAAATTCATCCAGACAGACAGTCAGACGAAAACGAGTTACTATTTTATTATATGTATAGATATATGTAGATATAATTATCTGTACATGAGCAGATATAATGCTAGTAAATGAAGTCTACAAGGATAAAATTTTACTAGGTGGCAGCACGGCGAAGTTAATTATTTTTTGCTTTACCCCCGTCTCCATTAGTCATTAACATGACTTAACGAAATCGAACTTCACATAAAAAAAACATTTTTATTACTGGTTTTTTACATGAACTTTGACTTTTGTTAAGACATGTTGATAGCAAATGAAGACGGGGGTTTACTTTTTTATGGGCAAAACAGCTGTCAAAAATTCGTTAATTTTTTTAACTTGGAAAAAAAAACTTTCCAAATACATATACATATTTCCAGCTTAACAAAAAAATTACAAATATTACCAAAAAAAAGGTAAGAATGAAGAATGTTAGATGTGATATTTTAATTAGTTTTTTTCTTGTCTACCGTACATTAAACCAACAACAAAAGCATGTGGGTGTTTTTTGCTGTTATATTTGTTGTCGCGGCGATGCCATCTTATATAGATTCGCCTTGGAAGGCTACACGTTAATAAAATTTCTACACAGATCAACTGCGAAGATATTGACATCTTTCCATAAGAATTACAAGTGCTAAAATTCAACATCCTCACAAGATGTTCCTATCTCTGTTAGATAAATGAAAATAGATTAATTTAGTGGCACCACTGAAAAATGTCATTCATGTGCAAGGCGAATTCATATCAGGTGGGAGCACTACAACAACAGCTACAACAAAACAACAACTTTGACATTTTACTAGCATACATAAAACAATGTTTTATTTTTTGACAAGACATTACCCCCCGTCTCCATTAGTCATTAATATGTCTTAACAAAAGTCAAACTTCATATGCAAAAAAAACATTATTATTAATACTGGTTTTTTTATATGAAGTTTGACTTTTGTTAAGACATGTTGATAGCAAATGAAGACGGGGCTTAACAAAAAAAGATGAGCAAAAATAATTAGCTGGGCTAACGCTCCCACCTGGTATGAATTCGCCTTGTTTATTTGGGAAAAATATAAGCCAATATTTTTCTAAAAATGAGCGTTATACAAATGTCCACTTAAAATTTTGTTACATCTTTCTCTAAAATGCTTTCTATAACTTATATACTTTATATTAACAATTGGGTTTGTTCTACCAAAGCAACAATTATTCCAATTACAAATATTTGCTGTAAACCAATATTTTTATTTGCTCAATTACGCGTATTTACTTTTAGTTTTTCGACATTTGAGTTGATGGTAGATGTAAGAAGATGTTGCAAATGTAAACCAATGTTTCACATTTTCAACATCTTCCATACGTTTCACTAAGACGTTGGTCAGTGTAACATAGTGTCTACAACTGGGATTAATTTTGACATAATATGTAAAAACGCCAGCAGAATAACGCAATTGATTTGTTGAAATTACTCTCAATCCCAAGAATCGAGAACACGTACTCATAAAATTCGCATGAAATTTCATTATTAGATGGCAGTAAACATCAAATTTCTCTGTTGATTGTGTTCATTTTATTGCAACTGTGCGTGTGTATTGTATTATGCGCGATTATTTGACAGTTCATTTCGTGAAATTGTTTTGATGAGATCTCAGATAAAAATGCTATCATCATAAATTTCATTGCGCTGCAATTGAAGTCTACATGTAACAAAATTATCTCTGGGATTGAAATTTACGTTTGTTGAGATGATTATCCCAGATCTTATCCCAAGTGTAGTCGCTATGTAAAAAGCCTATAAACATCATTAACAGTGTTGCCAAAACTGTTACACAAAAATTCTCTTATATATATATATAAATATATATATATATATATATATATATATATATATATATATATATATATATATATATATATATATATATATATATATGCCCCCAGGGTGTCAATCTTAAAAAGTCATCGATAAAACATACACAATCTACAATTCT